>CM076582.1:367467320-367687936 GCA_034641835.2 Pinus albicaulis
AGCAAGGATCTCACTTTCCCTTCTCTCATGTTCATGATATTCTTACAAGGGACAATTTCATCTAGTGGAAAACCACCAGGGAGGCCACCATATTCAGTTTTAGTGGGAGATATCTCACTACCTAGTGCTCCAAAATAAAATCTAGGAGGGAAGGGAGAATTTGGAGACACAACTACAGTGCTGGAAGGATTATGGAAGCACCATAAAGAGGGGATTTTTCCTCTCTCATCATCCTCACCATCCTTCATTTCTGATTCTGTGCTATCCTTGTCAGGGAGTGTAGATCTATATTGGAGATCCCAGCTGTTGGTGGATTACTCCAAGGATCTCTACACTTGTATGATGCTTGATGGCGAAGTGCATGGAGAGGGTTATCTAATCCATGAGGGGGTCATCTATCATTATGATAGGATCTTCTTGCCTAGAGCCTCCAAGGTCAAGAAGGAGATGCTACAAAGGGCCTTCAAGGAGTTTTGTTTCAGCCCTACCTATTCTATGAAGATATATAGCACTATCATGAGATGTTTTGAATGGGGATGCCTTGAAGGAGAGCTACATAAACATTTTCTAGAATGCAAGAGCTATGTGGAGTTGGGGCAGGCAAAGGACTCTATGTAAGAGCCATTTCAGCCATTTCTTCTTTCTTTTGGGAGAGGGATAGTGCCCATGCACAACTCCATGTGTATGAGTGTTGTAGAGGTAAATCCCCTCTGTGAAAAAAGGCGATCCCTACTAGCCCAGATCGGGTCTAGTAACAATCGTATCATGCTAAGGTGCAAGTCCCTAATTGCAATAGACCAAATTGCGAAGAAGGCCTACCTTAGGTCCAACACTATGATTTGTAGAGAAGATAATGCTCTTGTTTCCTTGCTCCAACAGATCACAATCCTCATGCTTGTTGTGATCGAACACCTACACACACAAGAAACACGAAAAACGCAAGCGTAAAACCCAATATATGCAATTATGTATCAGTCACAGAAGACACAACTCATGATCATAATGAACAATACGAGTGGAACCATAACCAAAGTCACTTATCATTAATTAATACAAAGGAAAATACAGTCTGGCTCTGATGCTGAATCTTCCTTCGGTAGGTTGACAGTGGAATACGTCTCAATAAAGCTCGTCGGGAATGAGACAAGCCTCTTTCTTTGGTCATCAATATCCTTGCTACTGATTTGGCTCTATGAGGACTATCAAGGCTCGTGCAGCATTCTTTAGGTTATGAAGGTTCTTGGAGACTAGCTTGCAAAGGAAAATGGAAAGCTTATATAGATGGTGGAAGGGGGGTTGGGATCCCTACAATCATGGGATTGGCCCTATCCTTAAGGAAGCTTCCATGAGAGGTGGAAAACCACTTCCTCTACATGAAGATCCGGAGCCAAACCTCCAAACTCAATTTAGAGACTAGTTCAAGAATTGGTTGGAGTCAATCTTCTGACATTTATTTTTAAAAAACACTCCTTATTAAGCTTGGTGCGGGTGCAACACTGGGACAGAGTTCCAGTTGGTGCACCCTCTTTGGAGGATTTCCCCCATTGGTGCGAGGGCTAAACTGGCTAGTCACTCCAAGGAAAAAAGGCTATTTTTATGGTTTTTCACAAGGAATTGTCTTCAGGGGAATGAATGTCCTTGTCCAGGGGGATGCCATGAAAGTGGTTTCAGGTCATGTCACTACTCACAGGTCATGGAATAAGCCCTCCAATGTGCGGGATGGGGGATTGTAGGGACAGTGAAAAATTGATGTGTAACAGATGCCCCCTAAAGCATGAGGCCCGAAAGAGAGAGAGGGGTGAAATGCTTTACGAGAATGTGTCCAACTGAAAACACTATCGTTAGAAAAATTGCGTAGAGAAATACAACTGATATCTCAAATACATGATATATATGTGGTATGGGAACAACCATCCATAACAGAGTATATAATAATCTAGATCAAAGGAATGGACGCAGCCATCCAGTAAGGATCAATAAAGAGACTCAGGTATGGTCGCAGCCATCCAATCAGTGAGTCATGTAACCAATCATAATAATCCACAAAATCGCAGCCTGGATTCTAATAGAAAAAATCCACAGTCTTGGGCTCCATCTCGACCCGAACAGAGTACAAGTTCAAGCATGTGAATAAGTGAGCTGAAGTCGAACATGCAAGAACATCGTCTGATTACCAGCTAATAATGAAAGCTGTTAACAGACGCGAGAGGTACCACCAATAATGACAATGGTCCTCAAGGTACTATAGGTACAATCTACAACATGTGAATCAATGAGCTGGCATCGAACATCCGTATAATCACTCGATCGAAGGCCAATGATGAAAACATCACGTCGAACATGAAGAGCCTGCCATTGAGGCATGCAGGCTCCAAGGTACTAGAAGGGAGTCGCTAGATCAGCTTCCTAGATAATGAGCTGAAGTCGACAAGAAGTGACCTTGATCGAAGGTGGGCCATAGTGTTTCCCACATCATCAACGTGAGACAGACGAACATAATGTCTTCGTGAATCAGGATCAGATGAGAATAAGAGGAAGGTTGATACTTGCAAAGGTCAACTTCTCTTGAAAATATGGGCGGCACGACAGTGGATTTGGCAGTATTTGACATCAAAAGATCTGTTACACAGTAATTTGTCACCGTCCCTACCATTCCCCGTCCCACACAATGGAGGACCCATTTTGTGACCTGTGAACAATGTCATGCCTTGAAACCATTATCAATGCATTCCTCTAAACATGAGCTTCAATTGCCCTAAAGACATCTCCTTGAAAAAAACCATGAAAACATCTCCTTTTGCATTGGCGCGGGCAGACAGTTCATCACTCGCGCCAATGGGGAAAATCCTACAAAGAGGCTGCGCCAACTGGCGCTCTGTCCCAGAGTCACAGTCATGCCAGCCAATTTAAGGAGTGTTTTTTAAATAAATATGGTGGAAGTTGTGTTTCAACAAACTCAGAAACCATTGCCTATCTTGAGTTGGGAGGTTTGGCTACGGGATTTCCATGGAAGGGAAGTGGTTTTCCACCTCTCATAGAACCTTCCTTGATGATAGGGCCAATCCCACAATAATAGGGATCCCAACTCCCTCCTTCCCCATCTATAAAAGCTTTCCTATTGCCATTGCAAGCTGGTCTGGAAGTGCCTAAGCTTTGAATCTCCAAATTCCCAAGAGCCTTTGTGCTGTAAGAGCCCTCTTTCTTCCCTTAAGGCCGACTCAAGTAAGGAGACTATCGTTGAGAGACTCTAGAGAGGCTTGCCCTTTCCCTGGCGAGCTTTGCGAGACGTGAACGACTGGGGACCCTTCCGGAGGAGACCGCGGCATCAGAACATTGGTTGTACTCTCTTTCGATTGTTTATTAATGAATGACTACTGGTTATGGTTCCACTATGTTTTTCACTTATGTTAATAATGAGTTATATCCTTTCTGACTGATATATAGTTGCGTATTCTTGATTTTATGCTTGTATTCGTGTTGTTTCTTGCATGTGCAGGTGTCCATTCACGAGGATCGTGGGGATCGTGATCTGCCGAAGCTGAGGAACGGGAATGCTGTCTCTTCTACGAATCATAGCACTGGACTCCAGGTAGGCCTCCATTGTTGGCTTATTTATTCGCAATTAGGAACTTGCGCTGTAGCATTTGATGATTGTTACTAGACCCCTGCTGGGCTAGTAGGGATCGCCTCTGTCCGCAGAGGGGATTTACCTCCTCAACAATTTGGCAACTCCGCTGGGGAACATCTAGTTTTCACTGTCTCGTTTGGATTGTCTCGTTTTGATTGTTTTATGATTTTCCTTGCTTGGTTAGCCTTCTGGGCTAGGTTCTTTTGCTGTTTTTTGCTTCTTGGTTTGCTTAGTTTACATTGATCTGCTTCTGGAGTAGTTCTTTTTTATTTTTGGCTGAGAAACTCGACTGGCGCACTTTTTAGCCTGACAGTCGCACCAATTGGCGCATGTTGCTTTTGTATTGCCCGCGCCAATTGCTTGCTGGCACCAATTGCAGCCTTACAGTCGCGCCACTCCTATAGGGTATTTGAGTTTGCTCAGTTTTGAGCTCTCTAGATCTGGTCAGTGTTTTTCTTCTTGATTTTTCAACTACCTGAGTGTGTTGGAGTCCTGTTTGACTGGGAATTTGTCTTCCCCCTTTGGTTGTTTGCTTTTCTCCATCGATTTCACGTCTCAAGCCCTAGGGAATCTAGTGGCTTTGTGTATCGAGCCCTCCTTAAGAGTTTTGGTGTTTCGTTAATCCAGTCAAATATCTGATTGCTCCTCTGCATTCTCTTAGTAGTTTTCCACTATTTTGTTGCGATTTTTGGGTGATTGCTCGTTTCTTCATTCAAATTTCGTTTGGTCTTGCTTTGGGCCTAGATCACACGGTCCATTGGAGCCTTTGAGTCTTTTTCTTGGTTTTGAGAGACTTTGGTCAATTTGAGATCTGATTGCTTGTGTCATTGAGTGAAATTTGTTCGTTTTGCTCTCTCAATATCATTTCTCAAGTTGCTTCTCTTTTATTTTCAGTTTGTTTAGTGCATCTAGCTATCAAACATTGAAAATTACAAAAAAAAAAATCTCTTTTGCTCTTGGTTGATTAGTGCAAATTGAAATTTTTCGATTTTACTAGTGATTAGTGATTTGAAAGAAAATTTTTGATTTCATTAGTTGCATTAGAGATATCGTTGTTTGTCTTCCGATCATTTTGTTTGCGTAAAAAACTCTCAACTCTTTTGTAGCTAGTTTTCATCGAACGAAATGGTGTACTGTGGCATGTAGTTTTTCATTTAGGAGTTTTTGAAACAACACATTCGTTAGGGCCTGAAAACTAAAACATAATTGAAGATCAACTTTAAAATATACTCAATTTACACTAAGGCAGCATTGAAATCTAACGAAACACATTTAGAGGTCTAGGCTAGAGACGTGTTCCGGCGTCTTTAAACCTAGCAGCTGTCGTTCGCCTTTTGGCTTTAGACAGCGCTAGTATGGACTTGTGCTCCCCATACCATCGTGTATATAAAGGGAGACCCCTCTAGGTTTTCAATCCTTTATCCATAGGAAGCCGAGTCTACCGCCCTATACCCGTGATACACCGAACACATCATTCGGGGAGATTGCCTGCACGTACGGAAAGTCCTTGGTTGATTTCTTTTTCATTATTAAAACCAAGGTGTATATTGCAGTTCACGGTTATTTGGTACACCCTTTGTGCCTAGTATTCCTGAGCAGTAATTTGGTCTTTTTTGACTCCCTAAATTTGAAAAGACCGTCAAGCGCTTGTCCTTTCACGCTTGTGTCAAATCTGAAAGAGATAGAGTCCTCCTTTATCGTTTCTCGACTCTTAAAACATGAAACGGTGAAGTTTCTTATTTTTCAATGTGGTAAAAAATTAATCACCCACGATTATACGCCCTGTTAAATATTGCTTGTTGACCGTTTGATCGTGTGTCTTGACTCTTTTTTAGCCCGTGTGTGTGTTTACTTCTTTTTCTCTGGTCGTTTGCCACAGTGGCGGAACCTTCGGTTTCGTCTACTGGTAGTCCTTACACAGAAAATTCATCAGAGGTTTCCCAATCCTCTACTAAACCGCAACAGCCTATTGTTTTCGAGTTTCCTGATGGGGGACCGGTTCTTTCTGAGCAACCCTTTGGGGGACCAGTTGAGTTCAATTGGCCCTTTTCGGACCCTGTGTCTGAATTGAGATTAGGAGCCGATTTCCTTTCTCTTACATCAGGCTCGCCTTTTTTTGCTGTTGTTTTTCCTCCTAGTCCTCACCGTCTCTTGCGAGATCTAACGGCAGGGTCAACCATGAGTGATTCTGGTGAGGAAATCCCAACGTATGGTGAAGACTATCAACTCTTCCCACGAATATTGTTTTAGGGAGACAACTCTGAGCTGGCCGACATGTCAACAGCCAGTCCCTCTTTACCATAGAGATACAGATCTTTGGGTCAGATCATTTCCACTGCAGGCTCTATGGGAGTGTCAGCTCCTTCTCCGAGGCCAACTGCTACTACGCCCGGGGTGTCTCCTCAGACGCCCGTTACTTCTGTTCCCGTCCGGCCCACTGTCTGTGTGGCCGCCTCTTCTCCTGTTGTCACAGCATCTGCTGCGAGGGCTGTGCCAACTCCTGAAGATGTTTATCTAGCGACTGCTATACCGGAGAACATCTCTCCAGAGGAGTATCGGTTGTCTTTGCAACAGCCGAATGTCGAGGTTGGACCATCCTCCCAAGATCCCAACTGCTCTTACTTTTCGCACTATGCACAGGATGGTACACCCGTGTATGCTTTCCCAAGTCAGTATGATGAGCACGGGGAGATTTTACGTCTACCTGCTCCTGAGGCTTACCTCTATGCTCAAGGTTTACCTTATAACCAGGCTTATAACCCGCAAGGATAGCCTTTCCAAGGCCAACCTTCAGGCCAACCTGGCTATCTTTATGATCCATAGGGGCAGCCCATTCAAGGCTATCCTGTCGGCCAACAAGGGCCATCGTACGGTCCACAAGGACAGTATCATAGCCCTTCCGGTCAACCTGTTCAGCCTCAGCCGGGGTTACAAACCGAGACTGGTCTATGGTCCTGGGGGCAAATCTAAGTAACCTGTTGTTTCTAACGTTGCATATTAGCCGAGACCATCCTATGGTTCTGCTTCAGGTCAAACCTGTTTCCAGCAACCACCTGGTCCTGTTCCTCCACCAGGCCAACCGGCCCATCCGGCACAACCTGGTGTTCCGCCTCCAGGCCAACCGGTTCATCCGGTACAACTTGGGGCTCATTCACAACCAGGCCAGCCTGCTCAACCGGCGCCACCTGTTTATCCGGGCCAACCTGTTCATTCACGGCAGCCCTCTCAGTCGGGTCAACCTGTTCACTTAGGGCAGCCCGCTCATTCTATTAACCCTGCTCAGCAGCTGACTCATTCAATGCCGCAGCCAAATCAATAGCTGCGCCCTACTTATCAGGCTCCGTAGGGTTCCAATTTTCAGCAGCCTACTCATCCTCAGGGTGGTTATTATCCTCATGGTCAATCTAAACCGAATTATAACCACCCTAGAGGCTCTCAGTATTATCCTCCTCCACCCGGTTTTACCTATACTCAGTAGCCAAATCCAAACGCTGCTTACACCAGGCAAACATATAATCAGGGTTCGTACCATGGTTATCAGGCCCCACACTCTGGTTACCAGCATCCAAATCAGTCTGGTTATACGACCTACACCCCCTATGGTTAGAATCCTACGGGACAGAACCCATGGGGGCAAGGATATTCACAATCATTGTGGAGTACAGGTAACGGTCCTCATCTTGGGTCTGGCATGCCGGTCAATCTGCCATTTCCGTTCCTGGCCACCTTGGAGTTGCTGGATGTTTCAAAGTTGACCAATGATCTGATTTTACATAATCCATATTGGACTCCGGTTCCCACCAAGATACCAGGTGATTTCCCCAAGTTTGAGGGAAAAGCTGGAGAGGACCCCCAAGCGCATGTGATGACGTATCATCTTTGGTGTTCGTCTAACTCTTGGGTCGACGAATCGATTCGCCTGCGCCTCTTCCAGCGTAATTTAACTGGAGCTGTTGCTAAGTGGTACATAGAGTTATCCCGTGGCATTTTCCAAGATTTCAATTCTTTAGCCATGGCTTTCCTCAGACACTTTCAGTTACCGGTTCGTTATGAAGTCGGGACGCACCTCCTGACTTCTCTGAAGTAGGATAAAGCCACTCACATCTCTGATCACATTCATGAGTGGCGGCGCTGTCGTAGACTGATCAAGTTTCACATACCTGATCAGATACTAACTCACTAGTTTACCACCTCCTTTGTGAATAAAATCACTCAGGATATTGCGATGGGAGCGTGTGTGACGAAGGAACAAGCCATTGCGCGTGCCCAATATCTAGATCTTGTATATTCTTAGTCCGGCACGCTTTATGATATCTTGCCTGATGCCCCACAGTCTGGAACCTCTAAGGCTCCGCCTACCCCTGCGGTGGATGGTGTCATTGGTTCTGTCTCTCAGAATTCGAAGAAATCTTCGAATGGGAAGCAGAAGTCTAATTCTTCCAACAATGCTCCTGCTAATCCCGCCCCGTCTGATTCTGGTAAAACTGCAGAAGTGAATGCCGTCTAGGCCAATCCTACAGAGAAAACTTCCAAAGGGAAAAATAAGGGCAAAGGAAAATCTAAATTTGATGCCCCAAAGCCAGAATCTAAATCTTGCACTGAGGATGGCTCTCAGCGTAAACTGAAGTACCCTTGCCTCATTTGTGAAGGGGACCATTATACTAAGGGTTGTCCACGATGATTCGAGGTTAGTCAACTTCTCAAAGGCCCTAAAGGGACTCCATCTATTCTAAAAGAGCCATTCCCATCTCAGCAGACCCAGATGGTCGAACAGCCATCACCATCTACACCATTTGGGTCCCAATTTTTCATGATGAAGAGTGTTGCACCTATCTCTGTCGCTACGCGTTCGAAGGATTACAACGAATCGCAGCAGGCACCCGGGAAGGCAGTTGCGGATGGACCGCTTCCCCCACCTGCCTCCGGTTCGTTGGAAATCGAGAAGCCTACTCCTGAACCCATTGTGAAACCACCTTCTAAAGGTGTCCTTCGAAGATCTTCTTATAATCCGAATGCTTGTGCCGCTCAACATTACAGCATTGTTGAGGATTTGGCACAGGCACCATCTGCTATGTCTGAGCTAGAAGTTCTTCAAAGTTGTCCTTCGCAACGGAAGGCTTTACTGTCTGCGATCGGGGGCATTGATCCCGCCGATTCGAGCCTTCTCACCTTCGATTTAGAGAATTTCACTCCCCAGCTTCCACATCAAATCACTCTTGTTATTCAAGTCAGGATTAACGGTCTTAACATTCATAGGGCCGTTGTGGATGAAGGTGCCTCTACCTGCGTTATGTACTCCGCTTGCTGGAAGGCCATCGGCTCTCCGGCCCTTTCGTCTTCTCCCAATGCCCTCGAGGCATTTGATGGTCGAGAATCTAAACCCCTGGGTGTTCTCGAGAGTCTAGCGATCACTTTACAAGGGAAAACTGTCAACGTGGAAGTGGAAGTGGTTGACGCCAAACTCAACTACAATATACTTCTTGGTCGCAGCTGGACCCATGCCATGCTCTGCGTGCCGTCCACCGTCTTTCGACTCCTTAAGTTCCCTCACGAGGGCAAAATTGTCACGGTGGATCAGTTGTCATTTTTCACCTCTACCTCTGAGAACAACGTGCCATACGTGGATCAAATTCCAAATCCCCCGGACAGTGTAGGACCTGGTCTCTTCAAAGACCCAGTCCTCATGGGTATTTTTCCCGCACCACCACCACACACCGCTCAAGTTAACATGATTTCCAGGTCCGATGACCCCTGGCTTATTCCTACGCCTGAGCAGGTGTTTGAGTTTGGAGAATCAATGCCCTTGACTCCAGTAGAGATCAGCTACTGTGAAATTGTTGCCGCATCTGATCCTCCACCTCCTCAGCATGCTCCTTTGAGCATGGCTCTCAACGTCTACTCTCAATCCCCCTGGCTTGGTCAGGCCGATTCACCTGATCCTCTCAAAGAGACTTTTCCTTCCGATGAAGCCATCATTGAAACTATGTCTCTTGAGGAGTTGCCTTGGGGCGATGGACATCATCGCTCCTCTTTTATGCCTAGCTTGGGGGCAATGACTGACTGTCTGGAGCGTTATGCTTCTCAGGTTCCTACCCCTCCTCTTCAAACGCCTATTTTGACGCACGAGGTTTTTTCGGAGGGAAACCTGAGTAACATCACTCAAACCATCCCGATCAACATCTCCGTTAAACCGGGGATCGTTGAGAATATTCACGTGGGAGTGACTTGTTCTCCCGATGAGATTCAAGTCTATACTAATCTTTTTAAAGAATTCAGAGATGTTTTCGCCTGGTCCTACGAGGAAATGTCGGGGATTGATCCCAGTATCGTAGTGCATGAGATTCCAACCTATCCTGGTGCGAAGCCCGTGCGCCAACGCTTACGCCCCATGCATCCTTGGAAAGCCGCCGCAATTAAGGCAGAAGTTGAAAAATTTCTGAATGCGGGCTTTATTTATCCCATCCCCCTCACAGAATGGGTTTCCAACATTGTCCCTGTCGATAAAAAGAAACGTACGATTAGAGTTTGTGTTGATTATCACGATATCAATCGCGCCTGTCCAAAGGATAATTATCCCACTTCGTTCATAGACCAGATCATTGACGAATGTGCCGGAAGTGAGATTTATTCCTTGATGGATGGTTTCTCGGGGTATAATCAGATCAATATTGCACCTGAGGATCAACACAAGACGACATTCATCTGTCCGTGGGGTACATTCGCCTACAAAAAGCTCCCGTTCGGCTTGAAGAACGCTGGAGCCACTTTTCAGCGTGCGATGTCCTACGCTTTTCATGACATTCGCCATATCGTTCAGCCTTATCTGGACGACTTGCCAGCTCATTCAGCTAAGCGAGAGGACCATCCCGAACATCTTCGCCAGATCTTTCTTCGTTGCAGGCGCTACAATATTAGGCTCAATCCTCATAAGTGCGTCTTCGGCGTGGATTCTGGCCGTCTTTTGGGATTCATAGTCTCCAAAGACGGAATTCGCCTCGACCCTTTAAAAGTTGAGGCTATCATCAACCTCCCATCACCCTCCTCCCTATATCAGTTACAGAGTCTGCAAGGGAAAGAGAACTTTCTTCGACGCTTTATCCCGAATTATGCCGAGGTGGCCAAAGGATTCACTCGTCTATTAAAGCAGAACGTTCCCTTCCACTGGGACGAAATCGCTCAGCAATCCTTTGAGAAGCTGAAGACGTTGCTTTTCAATGCTCCGTTGCTTCGTCCTCCGGACTACCACCGCGACTTCACTTTATATCTCGCCGCCGCATTTAGCACCATAGCCATGGTCTTGGTGCAGGATGACGATGACGGTAATGAACATGTTGTTTATTATCTGTCACGGAACCTTCTCGATCCATAAACGCGTTATGCCCATGTCGAGAAGTTGGCATTAGCCGCAGTACACGCTGTACAGCGCTTTCTCCATTACATCCTTTTGCGTACGATAACAGTGGTTTCAGACTGCAACCCTATGACGTATATTCTCTCTAGACAATTACTGGGGGGCAAGTACTCCAAATGGATTGTTATCCTGCAGGAGTTTGACTTAGAGTTCACTACCGCTAAGTCAACTAAATCACTGGTCTTCGCGGATCTGATATGCTCTCTCCCTACAGACTCTGTTCCCTCACACTCTGAAGACCATATACCGGACGAAATGCTTTTCCTCATCAGTACTCGTGACCCTTGGTACGGTGATATAATTGTGTATCTTCAGACCTCGACATTTCGGTCTGAGTTGGATAAAGCTGCTCGCCGACGGATTCAGCATCAGTCCCAACCCTACCGTATAGTAGGAGATACCTTATACCGCATTGGAGTAGATTTGGTGCTCCGACGGTGCCTGACCTTGGAAGAGGCTGAAAAGGTCCTAAATGACTGCCACAGTGGCACTTGTGGTGGACATATGTCCGGGTATGCTACTGCCCAGAAGATTCTGCGAGCAGGTTATTTCTGGCCTTCCATATTCAAAGACTGTATCACTGCAGTCCGTAAATGTCATGCATGCCAGATATTTCAGCGCAAGATGCGCGCGCCGCCTTTACCATTGCATCCTGTTATTACCGTCGGCCCTTTTGCGAAATGGGGCATGGATTTTATGACGTGTAACCCTCACTCGGCCGGGGGGCATGCGTATATAATTGTCGCCGTCGACTACTTCACCAAGTGGGCCGAGGCGATGCCTACACTAGTTGCTGACGGTAAAACGGCTGCTCAATTTATATTCAACCACGTTATTGCATGGTTCGGGGTTCCTCAGGCCATCGTCACCGATCATGGTACTCATTTCCGAGATTATATGATGGCTGAGCTGACTTCAAAGTTGGGCTTGCGTCACGACAAATCAACACCATATTACCCTCAGGCGAATGGTCAGGTTGAAGCAGTGAACAAGGTTCTGGTCACTATGCTTCAACGAACAGTTGGTATTCACAAATCCAATTGGCATCTCCAACTGTTCTCAGCTCTCTGGGCATACCGAACATCTGCAAAGAGTGCAACTGGGTTCACACCATTTCAATTGGTGTATGGTCTCGAAGCAACTCTTCCGGTTGAATGTGAGATTCCTTCTTTGAAATTAGCTGTGGAACTTCTACCTAATACTTCTGCTGAGGAAGAATGTCTTCTGTATCTAGAACGGTTAGATGAAACCCGTCGTCTAGCTGCTTTGGTTATTGAAGCACAAAAGAAGAGGGTCAAAACTCATTTTGATCAATCTGTTTCTCCTCGTTCCTTTATCGAAGGAGACCTCGTCCTCCTGTACGATCAAGCACATGACAAGCTTGGAGCCGGTAAGTTCCAGCCTATGTGGCATGGGCCCTATATAGTAAAACACGTTTTGAAAAATGGGGCCTACGAGCTTATAGATTATGAAGGAGTTCCGCTGGCGCAGCCCAGAAATGGGTTGTACCTTAAAAAGTACTATGCCTGAAGTGATTTCTTGGTGTGGTGTGTGTACATAGGTGTGTGATTTTCATTTGTGTGCATGTATTGTGTGGTGTGCCTTTGTAAACATCTTTCTGTTGATCGGGTCTTCCTGGTTGTGCAGATGTCTTTTCATCCATTTGTTGGTTTCGCGGATGGTGCCTCCCGCAGTACCAGGAATCTGTCTTCAGCAGCCTGGGTAATCTATGATCCTGCTGGTGAGTTGGTCAACCTACAAGGTGTGTGTCTAGGACGTACTACGAACAACATCGCGGAATATAGTGTTGTGTTAGAATTATTAACCGAGGCGGTAAACCTTGGTATCCGTGAATTGCTTGTGTATCTAGATTCGCAACTTGTAGTGTTACAGCTGAACGGACACTATTCGGTAAGAAACCCGTCCATTTTACGTCTGTATCTGCGTATTCGATTACTGGAAAGGAATTTTGACTACATTACATATCAACATATACCCAGGCATTTGAATACATTAACAGATGCGGTAGCTAATTTGGTGTTAGAAAGACATTTGCGCAACTTGTAAATCATCATCACATGTAAAGAAAGATCCATCCAAAAATAGATATGCATATATATATAGATATCGAAGTGTTTACATAGCGTGTGTCACATAAAGTCAAAAATATACATAATCGTCTTAAATACATCCGGAGACGATATGTCTCTCAAAAAATATGTGTGGTAAAAGCCCTAAGAGTCTAATCCGCATGGTGCTCATGATAACATGTAACTGCATGCACTAAGCGTCTCAAAAGTCGGTGGATCCGACTAGGTACTCCCACCGTATGTCGCTGGTACGCCATCGATACATCCGCCAGCCGAGCATAGTCCGGGATCCCTCGGGAAATACCCTCGAGATTCTGGATCAACTCCTCCCCTCCTGTGCCCTCTGCCTGAGGATCAGGGGCGGGAAGAGTCCTCCGCGCGATTGGAGACATACCGGCTGGTCTCTCGGGGCCCACATCTGCATACATATAAAATGTGTTAGGACGAATGTGTATTAACAAAAAAATCATAAAACATAAAAATCAAAAGAGATGAGGTCATACCCAACTCCTCGTCCCAGTCATCTCCTTCTGGCAGTGGGAGATCTGGGTCTCCAGTGAAATCGGTTCCTGCATATGGCCAGTCCTCCACCACAATCAACTAGCACTGCAACCACCCAAAAAACTCCAGCCTCCACGACATCTGTTGGCCTCCTCTAGCTCTGGGCATTAGTGCTGCCCAACGAGCCATTCTTGGCTCTCGTGGAATCGGCT
The DNA here is from genome assembly GCA_034641835.2 of Pinus albicaulis. NCBI lineage: Eukaryota > Viridiplantae > Streptophyta > Pinopsida > Pinales > Pinaceae > Pinus > Pinus albicaulis. Next base: position 367,481,163 of record CM076582.1, read on the forward strand.
CAGCTACAATGGCCCCTTGGCCTTGGAAGATTGGTAATCATTCCAGAATAAACGATACCAGGATGGAACCATAGCCGAACTGTTTCAGTTTGGCTTGCTTGCATTTCATGAGCTGTCTCTTCATGTTTATTGTTACTACTGTAGCCCAGTCAAACAAAAGTGGAGTCATGCACTCTGAGGCCAGTAGGAGTTGGGCCTTTGTGGCCTCGTGCGATGCCTGTGACCCTGCAGCCCGCGTGATGGTATGTAGAACTACCCTCAGGGCTAGATCGGGGATGGTATGGATATCCACCTTTTTATTCCCTGGTCCCATTTGTGCCCTTGGGCACACTCGTGCCATCACCTCTTCCATCTTCTCGCCAGATGGTCTGCTCCAAGTCAAGATGGGCACCGGACCTCTACGAGACAGTCCAGTTATAAAATACACATCAGAGACCTCCAATTCCAACACCTCGTCTCGTAACTTGAACACCTGTTCCTGTTCATCCCAAATATTGATCAGATACTGGAGGAGCTCAGGCTGAGCTCGTAAAGAGGGTGTTAGGAATAACTTCTTCAGCCCACAGTTTCTGAGGGCATTCATGCAAGCCTCATTTTCTATGGCCTGTTCATCCTCTTCTCCATGCTCTCTTTCTTTCCACTCAATCACCATTTTGCTTGATTTCCTGCATCCACATGGTCACAAACCCTTAATTAGATCTCTGTTGGGCTTCAAAATTCATTCAAATTGGTTAAAATCTCGAATTTTTAGGCGGAAATTTGGGTTCGGCCGCTGGCGCGGCTGTTTTGTGAACAGTCGCGCCAGGTGGCGCGAGGCCTTTACATATAAAAGCCCATTGGCGCGGGTCCGTGCCCGATACCCGCGCCAATGAGCACAGCCCTAAAAATTTAAAGAGTGGCCACAGAAGTCTGATACATGAGGGAAAACTATTAAAAAGCGGATTGAAATGAAGTACAGGGAAGCGCCTCTTACCTGTAACAGACGAGAATCTGAATGGTAAACCGGATCTGTCGCAATCACCGTCAGAAGTTTTGCACACCAAATGGACCACTGCTGCTTTTCACCAAGGTAAATAGTAAATGTAATTTTGTTTTTACCATTTTGGCATATTTATAACTTTTTCGACACAGGATAGGTTTTAAAATTTATTTTTTTCAAATATTTTAATATGTTATGTCGGAAATGGGTTTTACGCTTGCTTGGTATGTGCAGCGATAGGTATTTCCGCGACTTTAACGGTGAAAACGAGTTGTATTTTATACTTTTTCGGACTCGGTAAATACACGAAAAAGTCACTTTGGAGTCTTCTTTCAGCTCTTTTCTGACTCTCTAAACATGAAAAGATTGCCGAGGCCCTTCTCGTTTCGATCTCGTTAAAATGGACACGAATCGACATCTACCCAGTATACGTTTACCCCTTTTTCGGGCTGGGATAGATTGATTACGAAAAAGGAATACCCTAGCCTATCGCGACTAGGAGGTTTTCTCTGATATTGTTTTCTACCTTTTCGGATCTGAGAAACTATTTACGAAAAGGGACTGCTGGAGTTTACTTTTCTGTTGTCTTTTCAAACTCTCTAAACATGAAAAGACGCCGAGTTCTCCCTTTGTCAGACTCGTTAAACCCTGATGACATCGGATCCAGTCGAAATGACGTTCTCCAAGTTCCTCCTTCCTAGGACTCGTTAAATGCACTAGGATGGATTCGCCCGAAGGGCGGACTTATATTACAAGCATATGCTATCCCCTTCAAGCTTGTTATCAAAAATAATTGGGGTACTCACTAGAAATGGTGGGGGAAAATGGAACCATCGTCGTTGTCGTCGGCAGTATGTCGCTCTTAAACATGGCACTTGTCTGCATTCGTGTCGGGTTGGGGACATCTCATCTCGTTTCTTCACTTTGCCTCCGTGGGTTTGGATAATCCCTTTTGACCTCTCATCTACTCATTGCCTCGTCACCATGACCTCTGATCCGTTGATGTCAAATACTGCCAAGTCCACTGTCGTGTCGTTTACATGTTCAAGAGAAGTTGACCTCTGCAAGTATCAACCTTCCTCTGATTCTCATATGATCCCGATTCACAAAAAACATCATGTTCCTCTGTCTCATGTCGATGATGTGGGAAACATTATGGCCCACCTTCGATCAAGGTCACTTCCTGTCGACTTCAGCTCATTATCCAGGAAGATGGTCTAGAGACTCTTTCATGGTACCTTGGAGCCTGCATGCCTCAATGGCAGGTTCGTCGCATTCGACGTGAGGTTCTCATCATTGGCCTCCGATCGAGTGATTCTACGGGTGTTCGACGCCAGCTCATTGATTCACATGCCGTAGATTGTACCTGTAGTACCTTGAGGGCCATCGTCATTATTGGTGGTTCCTCTCGCGTCTGTTAACATCTCTCATCATTGGCTGGTAATCAGACGATGTTCTTGCATGTTCGACTTCAGCTCACATATTCGCATGCTTGAACTTGTACTTTGTTCGGGTCGAGATGGAGCGCAAGACCCTGGATTGTGTCTGTTGTAATCCAGGCTGCGATTTTGTGGATTATTATTTACATGACTTATTCACTGGATGGCTGCGACCATACCTGAGTTTATTTATCGATCCTCACTGGATGGCTGCGACCATACCTTGGATCTGAATTATTGTATACTATGTTTTGGATGGCTGCGTCCATACCACATATACATCATGTACTTGAGATATCAGTTGTATTTCTCCACGCAGGTTTTCCGACGGCGGAGCTTCAGTTGGACACGTTCTCGTAAAGCATTTCACCCCTCTCTCTCTCTCAGGCCTCATGCTTTAGGGGGCATCTGTTACACAGTAATTTGTCACCATCCCTACCATTCCCCGTCCCGCACATTGGAGGGCCCATTATGTGACCTGTGAGCAATGTCATGCCTTGAAACCATTATCATTGCATTCCTCTAAACATGAGCTTCAATTTCCCTGAAGACATCTCCTTGCAAAAAACCATAAAAACATCCCTTTTTGCATTGGCGCGGGCAACCAGTTCATCACTCGCGCCAATGAGGAAAATCCTACAAAGAGGCCGCGCCAACTGGCGCTCTGTCCCAGAGTCGCAGTCGCGCCAGCCAATTTAAGGAGTGTTTTTTAAATAAGAATGGCGGAAGTTTTGTTTCAACAGACTCAGAAACTGTTACCTATCTTGAGTTGGGAGGTTTGGCTCCGGGAGTTCCATGGAAGGGAAGTGGTTTGCCACCTCTCATGGAAGCTTCCTTGAAGATAGGGCCAATCCCACAATTATAGGGATCCCAACTCCCCTTCCTCCATCTATAAAAGCTAGCTCATTGCCATTGCAAGCTAGTCTTGAAGTGCCTAAGCTTTGAATCTCCAAATCCCCAAGAGCCTTCATGCTGCAAGAGCCCTCATTCTTCCCTTAAGGCCGACTCAAGCAAGGAGACTATCGTCGAGAGACTCTAAGAGAGGCTTGTCCCATCCCTGGTAGGCTTTGCGAGACGTGTACGACTGGAGACCCTTCCGAAGGAGACCTCAGCGTTAGAACATTGGTTGTACTCTCTTTCGATTGCTTATTAATGAATGACTACTGGTTATGGTTCCACTCTGTTTTTCACTTATGATAATGATGAGTTATATCCTTTCTGACTGATATATAGTTGCGTATTCTGGATTTTATGCTTGTATTCGTGTTGTTTATTGCATGTGCAGGTGTCCATCCACGGAGATCGTGGGGATCGTGATCTGCCGAGGCTGAGGAACGAGAACGCTGTCTCTTCTACGAATCATAGCACTGGACTCCAGGTAGGCCTCCATCGTTGGTCTGTTTATTCGCAATTAGGAACTTGTGCTGTAGCATTTGATGATTGTTGCTAGACCCGTGCTGGGCTAGTAGGGATCGCCTCTGTCCGCAGAGGGGATTTACCTCCCTCACCGTATGGGGTACATCCTCTTCTTCTTCCATCTCCTGTTCTAGTTCTTCTAATGGAAATTTCCAGCCTTTGGTTGCTTTACCTGTCTTTTTCTTTTTTCTATTGTCTCTTTTAGCTTCTGGGCATGTGTTTTGAAAATTCTCAGTATTCTGCATCTAAATGCAGTATTTTCATAATCAAGATGTTGCGTCCATTTTTGTTGTTTGTGAATTAGTTGGATGCTTTCTGAATCCTTTTGCTGAGGTCCACCTCCACAAAAATGCGTTCAAAAGTGGAGATCCTCTCCTCCAAGTGTTTGGTTGCAGTTTTTATGTATTTCCCAATGATGTTGCCAATGCCTGCAAGAACAACTTCATTCCAGAAATGAAGTGGGAGGTTGTACACCGAACCCAGACCGACATTCTGGTGACCTCCCTGGTATCTGCATCAAATTTTGGAAACCATGGTGTGGTGAATAGTCTGGTGGATCCCCAGAACCACGGTCCAGCACCAAGAATTTTGTCTCTGGCCTCCGAGGATAAGAACTTGACAATGAAAAATCCCTTTGAACGGAGATGTATTTCACAGTCCACAGTCTAGTTAGTGAAAAGGTGAAGTGTTTTCACTGTGACAAGCATGGGAATTTTGCTACTAATTGTCCACAAAAGAAGAAGAACAAGAAGGCTGGAGGATCTGTACCTGGCGAGGCTCTTGACTCGCAATTTGAGCTTGACTTCTCATTGATCGCATGCATGGTGTCAAGTGCATTGGGATCTATGTGGTATTTGGATAGTGGCGCTTCCTTTCATATGACGAGAGACAAGGAACTTTTTAGTGATTTGGAGGAGAAGAATCTCCAGATGCATATTGAAATGGGTGACGATGGGTAGTAAATTGCTACTGGGATTGGTACCATTACCTTCCAAAGGAAATCAAGTAAATCCTTTCAATTAAAAGATTTAATGCATGTACCAGGTTTAAAGAAAATTTTTGTCTCAGTCGCAATGTTGGAGGATAAAGGATATGATGTTGTTTTTAGTGAAGGAAAATCTTTCCTGCGACATAAAACAACAGGACAAGCCAAGAGGATAGGGATTTGAGTTAATAATCTCTACAAGATGGAGGCAGATGGCTGCGCAACAATGATGAGAAAGGCGGATCAAATGGTGAGTCGGGATGAGGGCGAATTATGGCACAAGAGATTGGGCCATCTTCACCATGGAGCCTTGAAAGTCATGCAGCAAATTTATACTAGCCTTCCCAGGGGTACACTTGTGCATTAAAACACATGCAAGGGATGTACTATGGGAAAATATGTAAAGGTCACCTTTCATGCGAAGGAGAACTGAGTTTCAGGGATCCTTAAGAGAGTTCACACAGACGTGTGTGGACCATTCTCTGTTACCTCAATAGCAAAACATAAGTAATATGTCATATTTGTTGGTGACTTTTCTCGTGAGTATTAGATCTTCTTCATGCAGAAGAAATATCAGACATTCTCTAAGTTTATTGAGTCTAAGGCACTGGTGGAGAAAGAGTTGGGGAAGCAAGTGAAGGCTCTTAGGAGCGATAATGGTGGATAATACATCTCTAACAAATTCAAGAATTTCTGTAGCAAAGAAGGAATTCAAAGAGAATTGATAGTGACTCATAACCCATAATAGAATGGGGTCATGGAAAGAAAGAACAGAACAATCGTGGGTGCATCAAAAGTGATGTTGCATGATCAAGGCCTACCGATGCATCTATGGGCAGAAGCATGCAACACTATGATATTTGTGCAAAACCGTTGTCCTCATAGGATACTTGGCATGAATACACATGAAGAGGCTTTCACAGGTAAGAAACCTGATGTTTCATACTTTAAGATTTTTGGCTCATCTATTTATGTGCATGTGACCAAGGACGCCAAGAAGAAGCTGGAATCGACAACTGAGATCGGATTTTTTGTGGGGTACACTGAAACACCCCATAATTATCGAGTGTATTTTCCAAACAGTAGAACGACTATTGTGTGACGAGATATAAAATTTGATGAGGAGAAAGCCATGCAATTTTCCTTTGATAGGGAGTTTGAATTGCATGCAGAGGAGGAACTCTTAATTCCCAATGGCGAGCCTCAAGATGTGGAGCAGCCATATGAGGAGGTTCATGGAGTGGAGGAAAACACTCATGAAGAGCCATCCATCAGAAATGGCAGAAGGTGCACCATGGAAGCTGATACATTGAGACTTTATGCTGCAGAGAATGTAGGAGCTCCTACTTCATAGCGCAGATAAAGACAGTCTCATGAATGATTTACTGTATACATGGCTCTTATGAGCAAATGTATTATGACTGAACCATATTCCTTTCAGGAAGTAGTGCAGCAACCAACTTGGGTTGATGTAATGGTGGAGGAGTATGATTCCATTGTTAAGAACAATGCATGGGAGATTGTCCCAAGACCGGTCGACAAATCAGTGGTTCGATTGAGATGGATCTACAAGGCAAACCAAGTTGTTGATGGGAGTGTGGAGAAATACAAGGCTATATTTGTAGCCCGAGGATTCTCATATATTGAGGGGATAGATTATGATGAGACTTTTGCATCTGTTGCAAGGTACTCTTCCATAAGATCCATCCTTGCACTCTCAGCGCAGATGGGCTGGCACATTCATCACATGGATGTGAAAATTGTGTTTCTCAATGGGATCATTGAGGAAGAGGTGTACATAGAGCATCTTGAAGGTTTCGAGATCTTCAACAGTGAGTCGCATGTGTGCCAACTCAAAAGAGCACTGTATGGGATGAAGCAAGCACCCTGTGCTTGGTACACTCAGATAGATAGCTATTTCACCAAATTGGGCTTCACCAAAAGTGAAGCAGATGCAAACCTTTACTAGATTGGGGTAGAGGGTAAGCTATTGATTATTTTTTGTATGTTGAAGATCTAATTTTGACTGGCGATGATAATTTGATACACTCATGCAAGGAGGATCTTGCAAGGGAGTTCAAAATGAAGGACATGGGAATCCTTCATTATTTCCTTGGATTGGAAATATGGCAGTGAGATGGTGAAATTTTTGTGTCTCAAAGCAAGTATGCAAAGGAAATACTAGGTAAGTTTCACATGGAGAGCTGCAAACCCATGGATACTCCTCTTCCACGAAATTGGAGGAAATAGGATGCTACTTCTGGAGAGGTAGTGGATGCTACTATCTACATGCAGTTAGTTGGTTCACTGATGTATCTAGTGAACACCAAACCAGAAATTTGCTATGTAGTTAACCAGTTGAGTCAAGCTATGGTCAAGCTTACCAAGCTCTTTTGGAAGGCGGGGAAGCATGTCTTGAGACACCTGAGGGGCACATCAGCGTATGGTCTATGGTACATACATACAAAGGGAGTGAAGCTTCAAGACTTCATGAATGCAGATTGGGCAGGAATTCCATCAGACAGAAAGAGCACATCAGGAGGGATCTTCAACATAGGATCGATAATAGTTTCCTGCTACAGCAGGAAACAATTATTTGTGGCACTTAGTTCAGTGAAAACAGAATACATGGCAGCAAGTCAAGCTGCATGTGAGGCTATCTGGATGAGAAATATCTTGGTTGGCTTGTTTGGTTCTCAGATGGATCCGACAATGATTCATTGTGATAACCAGAGCTGCATTAAACTCTTGACTAATATTATGTTTCATGATAGGTCTAAGCACATAGATATCTGGTACCATCATCTCAGATATTGTGTGCAGAGAAGAATAATGTTGCTTCAGTACATTCCCATGGAGGATCAAGATGTAGATATTCTGACGAAGGCGCTCACCAGGAGAAAATTCGAATACCATAGAGATGGGATCAGGGTGAAGGATAATCCCTTTCTTGTTGAGAGGAAGTGTTGAGATTCAACAAGAAATTTCAGCACCCACGCCTAGTCCGTTAATCACCTACATTATGGTGGGGCCCACGGTGCTATTTTTGGTGCATGTTCATTTTAGTTATCCCTTAATTAAGATGGACAATTAAATGTAATCTAGTTTCAAAAATAACTTGTAATAGTTAACTGAGAGTGATAAAATCATTTAGCTAGTGGATTTCGAGTTAGAGGTAGTTGGTGAGGCATGCAGAGTAATTCTAGTCGTCACAGAGTTCGAAGTGCAGTGGTGCATTACTTAATGCAAGTTGTAATCAGTTTAACTCGGTTAAGTGAGTTAAACTCAGTTGTGCTAGTTGTAACGGCTTGATAGAATTGTGATAGATCAAGTGAATTAAATATTAATTAATTCACAATCATTGATCTCACATGCAACTGAGGATTTACTATTATTAGTTGCATGCATGTTAGATCCAGTGGAGACCCAGTTGAGATCTAGGTGAAAGGGAAGTTGACTATCAGTTGTAGGATTATTGGGTTGCATCCATGCAACCAAAAACCCACTGGAGTGCCCATGATACTTGCGAAGTCAAGGAAGGGAAAAATTCCTATCTTTTAGGGATTACATTCATCAGGAATTGCGCAAGCAAGGCAGGCTATCTGGAGGCAGTAAATTGGCTAAGTATTGGTCAGTTTTAGTGTGATAGTGTGAGACAATTAGCTAAGTACTGGAGGGATCTTGTGAGAAGAGTTTTTAATGTAGTTTTTTCATGATCCATGCATGTTGTATCATTTCTACATAAATAAAAGTGTAAAACAGGCTCCTTTGGTGACCAATTCCAACTCATGCCAGGAAAAGAGTTATGAGCGCATATCGCATCCAGCAAGTAAGCAAACTTGTAAAACCTGGCTTGCTTACCCTTAGGAGGGTTATTGGAATTAATCACATGGATCTTTAACTATTGAGCCAACAAGTCTAACCATTTTAATTCTTTCCTTTCATTCATGATCTGATGTAGAAAGAATGCCCAACCTTCAGGAAAGGTCTCAGTACTTTTTTGACCATAGATCTAACAACATAGAACTATCAAGTACTAAAATTATTTCTTGAGATATTTCGTATTATAAGTGTTTCTTGGTGTCTAGCAGATTTCGTATTATAAATGTTTCTTAGTGTCTAGCAGAATTTGGATGGATGAGAATCGATGTAAAATTTTGATAACGAAAAATGTTACATAAGCTGAAAATAATGTGCCACAAAAGAGGCAAGCCTTTGTCCACTAGAACTACTGAGGATCATGCTCTTTGCATCTGTGTGTGACAAAATCCAGTTGATAATTTTTGCATCAGGAAAGTTTGGGTACCTGCATGCAATCTTGTGCAATATCGACTTCTAGACATTGATGTAAGCATGTCTATCTTTACGATCTAGTTTTCAACTGGTTTTCGTGAACGCATATTTTATTGTGTGCCATGTAATGTATGAATATTTCTCAATGAATAGTTGAGTGTCTAAAAGAATTGACATGGTGACAAGGGTACTCTCAACTATTTCACCAATGTTTCTCTTTGCGGCATATTTTGAGGTGGATCTCTTTGGTTCCATAATGATATAAACTGATAGAGATAGGTAACCTAAAAAAGCTACAATACTTGTATGACAAGATGCACTCATGGAAAACATGAATTAACTCAAGAAAAAAATTATATTATACAAGATCAAGGTAGAAAATCAGAGACTGATAAGAAATATTTCACAATTTCTAAGTTGAAGGTGAGCAACTAGGCTCATTAAATACAAATTACGCAGTCTCAACAAACAAGGTGACATCTAGAGGCTTGAGATTGTGCAATGCATAGTCCCAAATGGGAAGGCTGAGGGAAGAGATTTCATATTACATAGTCTCAGTAGTAAGGGCTGAGGGCTTAGGCTTGGAATTGCGCGCACTTGGGAAAGCCCATGACTACACATTGTGCAGTATCAGAGGCCAAGCAGGAAACTTGTCTCTTAATAATGTGAACTACGTAACTGTGATGGGAAATTGCTAGCCATGATTGCACAGATCTTGCCTGGAACGAGAGAGGAAAGTGACAGATTTGAGTGTTGAATTAGGAAGGATTGTATATATGGCTAAGGGAAAGATATATTAATGAAAATTAAGTTCTATAAACAAGCATGCAAAATGAAAAATGAACATGCATAAAATGACCCAGCAGTGGCAACTGCTACTGGGAAAAAAACAAGAAATCAACACAACACTTGGAAAATGTGAACGAAGGACCAAAATAACACTTGTAAATGCTAATGATAGTTAAAACTCTAACTACTATGAAAATAAGATGCAAAATATCACTCATAAAAGAAAGAGCGACAAAAGTGACAAAAAAAGTGACAAAAAGTGACATGCAAAACTTACCCGGAAAAGCGATGCAAAATTAGCCGAAAGTTCCTTGATCTCCTTAGGAAGGATAGAGCTCCAAGATCGAGTGTGAAAATGATCTCTAGGGGTGTCTAAAATCAAGGAAAAAGCACCACTTGTATGAATGTCATAATTAACAATTTAGTGGACTTAACCGGAAATTAATTGGGAAACTCCTATTTTTTAGGAATGCCAACTATTATTTTTCAGGAAACTGCCTATTTACACTAGCAGAAGGGATTGCGCAATTCCCCAGCTCAAGGGATTATGTATTTCCTTTCCTCGGTGAATTGCACAGTTTTTTAGGGAAAGAGAAGCTCTTACACAATTTATGAGCTCAAGACTAGCCTGCATTCCATGATTGTGCAGTTGTGATCCTCAAGACCCAACAAAATTTCCAGAGAAATTCGATTGCATAGTTCCAAGAGGGAAGACTGACAATGCAACAAGGTCAAGAAAGGAGATGGCTTGTGCTAGAAAAATATCATATCAAGGTCAAAATAAGACATCACAAGCACTAGATGCAAAGATAAGTATATGACATTGGCATGAATACTTGATGACAGTGAAAGATGAGTCTTTGTAGATAGAAGGTAAGCTCCAAAATCAATGCATGGGAAAATTTTTGGAGGGGGGTTATAGGAGCTACAACACACTCATATATTTCAAACCTTTTCTTTTGAACTTTAAACACTAATTAGTCCCAAAAAATATTTTTTCAAAGGATTTTATTTAATGTAGCGAAAGAGACTGTAAGGGCTTACCCACTTATGGAAAGCAATCCTTATTGTTGCTAATTGAATCCAAATTAATTTTATCTTTTCGGTACATGACCAAAGGTTGATGTTCTACTTCTAGGTGTGTCTTGCAGACAACTAATACACACCCTATCCCCTAACTCCTCCTTCTAGCATGGCTTATGAGTTGTTCCCACCTGTTCTTCCCCAAAACCTATCATCCACTTTGTATAAGCCTAAACCTTCGTTTCAGTTGGAAAATCACAACCAATGTTGGGTGTCTATAACTATGGAAACTCCCACGTGTAAAAGGTATACCATCATATTCTAAGTTTATATGAAAATTGTTTACTCCTATTATATTCTCCATAGTCTCTACTAGTCGTTTACTAATCTTCAAACCCACGATAATCCAAGCCATTCCAAAATACCCTATGTCATGGAAAGAGAATTCAACTTCACGATATACTATTAATGTATTTACTATTTACACAAAAAATTCCTTTGACTATTGGACCAAAGGGAGTCATGTAACTCTAACACATACTAGGAGGATATCCATTCAAACATAGTGAGCATTAAAATCAAAATGTTATTTTTCATAAGAGGAAGAAAAAAAAAGAGTTTTTGAATGCCACTTCCAATGTTTTTGTAGGATTTTACTGACCTCTACCACCATTATGAAGACTCATACCATTTGACCATTTATATGAGTCATGGTACATACCATGGGCTAAAATTTGGATTTTCAAAACCCTTAAACGTCCACTTCTCATTCTTTTATGTGCCTAGAAACTAACCCCAAAGCACCAGATCTTCCAATTCCATTATGTCATTAATCCTATGACCCTAATCTTCCAAAATCTATGACCCTAACCCCTTGATTTAAATGTTGAGGCACTTGTGTGTTTAAGTTTTAGAAGCTCTCTAATAAACCCCACTTCCACTAAAACTTGTTTTCTTGACTATCCCATAGTAAGGGAGTTCAATGTCTATGTAGGAATCACTAAGAGGAATATTTGTACACAAGACATTATACATTTGTGTTAAAACCCTATACTTATATGTATTATGGTTTAACAAAAAAGGATCTACATGATCTATTCTATGTGCTTCTCAATGATCCAAATTTATGCAAGAACACAACAAAATACACATATAACCATAAATACAAAGATGCAGCAGAAATAACACTTCATTTCATTAATATCAAAGAACTGAAATTTGTTTACAGACAAAATGGAAATAAAATAGCTAGGGCGTTGTTAGCTTATCTCCGAGAAGAGATGTGGTGGCTACATGCCTATGAACTGTGTTACAATGAGGCTCGAGGGCCTATTTATTATTGAGAAATAATGGAAAACCCTAAACATCCAAAAACCTACCCTAGGAGATGAAGCGCAAAAACTATGGGCCCCGTTTGGGTAAATTGGTACATCAAATTCTTGGGGATGTAACTTTGGCGTAAGATATCCGTTTTACATGCACAATACCTTACTCAATGTTGCTCCCGTTTTTCCCAAAAAACATCATTTAGGACCTCAAAATGGCTCTGAAATTTCATGATCTGAAAATGAAAGTATTTGTAATGTTGTGCAAAGTATTCATTTCCATTTAATTAAGTGTGCAAAGTGTTTGTCATGTCTTGAAAATTAAACAAAGTGGTTTTGGTAACTGTTTTTAAGTTTATGTGTGAGGGAATGTTAATTAAAATTAATGTTTAACATCTTAAATCTGAAATACACAACAACATAACTTCACCATAACAACACAGCAACATGATGAGGCAGTTCACCCCTCCTGGGCTACATCTGTCAGGTCCAAGGCTCCCAATGGGCATGTCCTTACTATATTATGATGCTCAAATTGGTTTTACAGTGATAAAAAGGCCTAAACAGGAAAAAAAAGCTATGAAAATGAATTCAGAAGGCAGAAATAAGCTAATAATGACTTTTATTTCACCTCAAACAATGAAGTATAGCCCAATGCAGCTCCATTTCCCTCATGGCCCTGATGGCTCTCCAAGATTCCCTGAAGCAAAAATGGTTGTAAAACACCTATGTTGGCTTTAAAACCTATACCATTGGCTCTAGAATGCTCAGAATACCCAAAATTAACCAAAATTTCATCCAAATTGGTTCAATAATGAAGAAGATATGCTCAAAACAATTTTTTTCCTAATTATCCCCAAAAACCTCCACTAAATGTGGAGAAATTGGAGTTAAGTTCGAAAAAATGGCCAAATCCCACCGGATTTGGTGGCTCACCCCAGTTTTTGCTGGATGGTTTAAATTGGCATTAAATTTTGGAGGTTGGTGGTCACATGGACCGTCTGAACCCTTCGGCGGAAATTGTTATGGTTAATTAAATGCGGCATTAAATGTGGGCAGACGTGTTTATATGTCACAGTTTTCATAACCGTTACCACCATTGGTTGCATGCGGGTTTTGTTCTTAGGGCCAAGGTTCTTGGCCCAGAGTCACATGTATAGGGGGCTGGCCCCCTTTTTCCGCCACCCAAACTTAACCAACCTTTAAATATGTGTTGCACTCCATTCGTATTAAGTAATATCGGACAGGCAGATTGGTTAGGATGTGGCACTTATGGCGGTGAGGTCCGGGGTTCGAACCTCGCAGACTTACAAAAATTTTATTACACCAAACTTTCCACGGCCTGGGGCCATGTGGCGGCCTCCGGGCTTGCCATGTGGCACCCGCTGATTAGCCGAAATACAAATAGTCAAACCATTAACAAATCACTGAATTCCACTTGTCGAACCTTCATTCGCCCAGATGGAATATTCCATGGAATATTTCAGGGAATATTTTGAGGAATATTCCAAGGAATATTCTTTTTTTAATATTTTCCAAAGTCAAAGTCAACCCTGGTCAAACTGGATTTTTGAAGGTTACTGAAAACTTCAAACCTGCATAACTTTCTCATACGATGTCAGATTTGAGTGCCATTTTCAGCACCAAAATCGCAGAGACGAGGCCTATTCGGTCATTCAGGTTTCAACCAATTCTAAGCAATTCCATTTTTGAGCATTTTTTCAACTTAGGACATGATCACCTTATCACACCTCCCAAATGGGAAGCTTTTGGACCCCAAAAGCTCTCTGATTTACAGAAATTGAAGATGAGGAGACTAATTCTCCACTCTTCCAACCTTGAACCACTGAAATCTTCTTGACTTCATCAAATTGAGCTTCTCATAAAAATATAAATTCCTCCTTGAATCCACTGACCGACTATTGCTAACCTTGACTGAGTCATAATGCAAATTTTTGAAATTTGCTGAACATCAATTGAAATTTTCAGAATACATATTGTTTCTACCATGGTCAAACTTCAAAGGAGACTAAAATTGAGATTCACCTTGCCAACTATTCTTATGGCGAATTTTTGCCAAATGAGCTATGTACTTGCATCGATTCCTGACCAAGTTTTCTCGCCATACCATCCTACCATTCTGAAACCAGCATTGACCCATGTTGAACTTTGTGTCCTGTTTTCTTGCATGTTTTTCCCTCTCTTGGATTCTTGCACCACCTTGCACCGACACTTTGTTCTCTGCAGAGATTGACACCAAAGGCACTTTCTGCAACATCTTGTCATCTTCAAAAGATGACTTGCTTTCAGGCTGCAACATATCATCATTTATATTAGCAATAACATGAAAAGGTTTATGTACAAAATATTTTTGCTTAACCATCAACAAAGTCAAAATTTGACTTGCATTGACAAGCCTTTTCAATTGTCCTGCGTTGACTAAAGAAGATTCTAGCTTCTTCCGATGTGCTCTCACAATAAACTCTTTACCATCCTTGAACAGATGATACTTGTTCTCATGGCGATGGAAGATCACTTTTCTGTCATATAAATATGGACTACCCAACACCACACTTGTAATGTCAAGCGGTACCACATCTAATTCAACCCAATCAACATAATGAGCTGTTATGGCGAAGCGCAACATGCACTTTCTTGAGACTTGAAAATTAGCATCCTTGCAAATCCATCCAAGTGGATATGGCTTTGGATGAGGTATGGTCTCAAGTTTCAGCTTCTTGACTAAGTCTTATGAGATGAGATTTTCTTGAGAACCACTATCAAATAGTGTGTCTATCTTTGTGTGTTTGGCTATTATCCTCACATGAAACAACTCTATCCTCCTCTTTTCATTTTAAGCTTCTATGTGACAGTTTAAATTGCTAGAACTGGGATTTGTTTCATTTACAATCTCTTTCCCCTTTATTTTCTTTAGTACCATGGCTATGCTTTTAGTTTCATCACCTGATTCAAACCCTAAGTCTTGTTCAACAGTTGCAACATTTTTTCCCTTTTCTTTGGCCTTATCTTTGTTTTTAATTTTCTCTGGTTTCAGCTTTGGATGAAGCTTCCAGCAATGGTATTCATCGTGGCTTGTTTTGGAACAGTTTTTACAAAGTAACTTTCCTTTTCCTTTCCTAGAGTTTGCATTTCTTTTCCTCCCTTTGCCTTTAAATTCACTATCCATATTCCAATCAAAATATTGTTTACCTCTAGCCTCTAAATGTGTAGCTTTCACACAAACTTCATCTAGACTAGTAGGATTGAACATAAGGATAGTATGTATAAGGTAATTGTGTAAACCACCTATATATTTTAGCAAGGTATCTTGACTATGCAAATCAATTCCAAGTAATAAAGCCCTTCTTCTAAACTCTTGAGTCTAATCTTGAACACTTTGTCCTTTAAGTTGTCTAAAACTTTGCCAATTCATGATAGCCTTTTGTAAATGAGATAATGGATAAAATTGTTGCTTAATTGCAGAAATAAATTCAGCCCATGATAAAGTAATATTACCATGTCTTTTAATTTCATCCTTGGTCTTGGCTTCCCACCATACCAATTCTGCTCCTTCCATTCTTAAAGAGGCTAACTGAATCTTGGTGTCGTCTTCATGAAGGTTTTGTATCCTCAAGTAAACTTCCAATTGTCTTATCCAATTGTCAATTTTCTCTGCATTGACTTCACCGTTAAACATAGGCAACTCAAATTTAACATCAAGCTTTAAAAATGGACTTTTACCAGTAGTTTTATACTTGTGATATTGATTCACCGAAGTTGAGGATGACGATGTAGAGGAAGATGATGAAGATGGGGATGGTGGATCAACATTTCCTCCGTGTCCTTTCTTTTAATTGTCATCACTTTTCTTTACTCCTGAAGAACCTTCTCCTTATTTCTGGTTTTTAGACCCTTCTCCAACAAGCCTATCATTCCTTTCTTGGTAGAGTATCCTTACCATCTCTGTCATTTCTAGGAAAGCTTTTCGGAATACCCATTCTTCTTCTTTGGGATCCATATCTTTAGGAGCTTCTCCTTCTCTTGAAGACATGCTTGAAGCTGCTTCTATGGCTCTTGGAGGTGGCTCTCTGGCCCTTCTTGGTTGTGGATTACTTTTTTCACTAACCAAGTGTCCTTCACCTCTCTTGAGTTGAAGCCTAGTAAGCATCAAAACTTGCAAACAATCAACTATATCTTTGCACAAAACAAATGTTGAGTAAAAATCTAGCTCCTAAGGCTCAAATCCTTAAGCTCTTAATACTCAAAACCTGAGCTTTAATACCATCTGATCTAAAAATTAAAGTATTTGTAATGTTGTGCAAAGTATTCATTTCCATTTAATTAAGTGTGAAAAGTGTTTGTCATGTCTTGCAAATTAAACAAAGTGGTTTTGGTAACTGTTTTTGAGTTTATGTGTGAGGTAATGTTAATTAAAATTACTGTTTAACATCTTAAATCTTAAATACGCAGTAGCATAACTTCACCTTAACAACACAACAACATGATGAGGCAGTTCACCCCTCCTGGGCTACATCTGTCAGGTCCAAGGCTCCCAATGGGCATGTCCTTACTATATTATGATGCTCAAATTGGTTTTACAGTGAGAAAAAGGCATAAAAATGAAAAAATAGTTGTGAAAATGAATTCAGAAGGAAAAAATAAGCTAAGAATGACTTTTATTTCACCTCAAACAGTGAAGTATAGCCCAATGCAACTCCATTTCCCTCATGGCCCTTATGGCTCTCCAAGCTTACTTGAAGAAAAAATGGTTGTAAAAAACCTTTTTTGGCTTTGAAACCTATCCCAATGGCTCCAGAATGCTCATAATACCCAAAATTGACCAAAATTTCGTCCAAATTGGTTCAATAATGAAGAAGATATGCTCAAAACAAATTTCTGCCTAATTATACCCAAAAACCTCCACTAAATGTGGAGAAGCTGGAGTTAAGTTCAAAAAAATGGCCAAATCCCACCGAATTTGGTGGCACGCTCCAGTTTTAGCCAGATGGTTTAATTTGGCATTAAATTTTGGAGGTTGGCGGTCACATGGACTGTCCGAACCCGCGGATAGAAAGTGTTATGGTTAATTAAATGCGGCATTAAATGTGGGCGGACATGTTTATATGTCACAGTTTTCATAACCGTTACCACCGTCAGTTGCATGTGGTTTTTGGTCTTAGGGCTAAGGTTCTTGGCCCGGAGTCACATGTATAGGGGGCTGGCCCCCTTTTGCCGCCACCCAAACTTTAACCAACCTTTAAATTTGTGTTGCACTCCATTCATATTAAGTAATATCGGACAGGCGGATTGGTTAGTACGTGGCGCTTAAGGTAGTGAGTTCCAGGGTTCGAACCTCACAGACTTACAAATTTTTTATTACACCAAATTTTCCAAGGCCTGGGGCCACGTGGCGGCCTCTGGGCTTGCCACATGGCACCCGTTGATTGGCCGAAATACAAATAGTCAAACCATTAACAAATCACTGAATGCCACTTGTTGAACCTTCATTCGCCCAGATGGAATATTCTAGGGAATATTTTGATGAATATTCCCAGAATATTCCAAGGAATATTCTTTTTTAAAATATTTTCTAAAGTCAAAGTCAACCCTGGTCAAACTAGATTTTTGAAGGTTACTGAAAACTTCAAACTTGCATAACTTTCTCATACAATGTCAAATTTGAGTGTTGTTCACGGCGCCAGAATCACAACAACGAGGCCTATCCGGTTGTTCAGGTTTCAACCAATTATGATCAATTCCATTTTTGAGCATTTTTTTCAACTTAAGACATGATCACCTGATCAGTTCAAGACTCGAAAAACTGCTAAAAATAGTAAATTGTGCTACAATTAAGGAATCTGAAAAATTGAAAGAAACAATGGTGAGGCCCCAAGTGGAATAGGCGGGTGGCCACCAATATCCACCTGGATCATTCCTCCGCCCTTAGGAAGCTATGGTCCCCATTGCGTTGAGTTCCTCCATGAGATGAGGAAACTTCTGCTGAACTTGGTCCCTAGTGAACCACTTTCCTTGGTGCAGGAGTTGGCCAGCTTTTGCAACCTGATACAGTTGGATCTTCTACTGGAGAGTGTTCTTGATTTGCATGTCCATGATATGATCTGTGGTCTCCTATTCCATGCAGTTTGGTTTTAACTCTATTGGTGTGTGTTGTTCTGCAATGTCGGAGGTATCTAGTAGATGTGGGAAGTAGGGTCGAAGGCGATCCACATTGAACACTGGGTGCAGACCAAGGAATGGTGGAATACTGAGCTTGAATGAATTGGAGCCTGCAACCTTGGTGATAATGTACAACCCATATCGGAGCAGGTGAACCTTGTGGTTGGGTCCAACGAGGTGCTCCTAATGCAAATGTAGCCACACTTTTTTGCCCACCTAGAAGTTGTGTGGCACCCAATGTTGATCATGTCGTTGCTTGTACTTATAATTGGAACTGTCAAATATGTCATGAACCTGTCGGAATATGTGCTAAATGTGCTCAATGAAGTTTTTCGCTTTGTCAGCTTCAGACTAGACATGAGCCAAATCGACTTGAGTAGTCGCAAATGGCATGGCTACGTCAATGGGACATAGTGGCTGGAATCCCAAGCCCACCTAAAAGGGGTTGTGGTCATTGGAGTTGTGGAGAGCCTGGTTATAACAATGTTATACATGGGGAAGGCTCTCATCCCATCTACTTGGATGCTTTGAATTGTACATGCACAGAATGTGTACGATCATCTTGTTGACGACCTCTATCTAGCCATCAGTTTGGGGATGGAAAGTTGTGGACTTGGTGAGCTTGGTGTCCAGCATTGACCAGAGGCTGGACCAAAATGTGTTGAGGAACCTGATGTCCCGATCTGAGATGATATACGGTGGGATCCCAAAGTGCACCCACACTTGTTTAAAGAAGAGTTTAGTAGTGACTTCTGCTATGATATTCTTCTTGCAGGCCGCCATAATAGCCATCTTTGAGAATCTGTTGATGACCATGAAAATATAGTCATTTCCATGCTTAGTAGAATGAAGGCCCAACATATAATCCATGGAGATGGATTCCTAAGGTCGAGTAGGGGTAGGTGTTGATATTTTTGTGTATTTGGGGTAGCATCAGTTGTGCTCTAGGTCCCAAATTTTGTGGAGGGACTAGAGTACACTTGATCTAAAAGACCCAGAAATGGATTTGATAAATTTCAAGTTGTGTTGAAGTTAGTCAAATAATTCATTATTTTTAATGGATTTCCTAAGTCTAACTTAGAAAAATAAAATAATTAAAGAGAATTTATTAACACATGTGTTGAAATTGTCTTAAGTCACATGGATCAAGAAGTCTTTTAATCTCAGCCGTTGATGGATGATTTAATCCTTGCCATTGAAGGGTTCAACGAAAAAGTATAAGATAAAGGCTTGAGGGCCAGTTGAAGACACAAAATTTTTGTAAAACTGAGGAATAGATCTAGAATTCTATGGCGGGTTTGCTAAGAATTTCCAGTGGAATTTCCTGCAACAAGGGGTAGTATTGGCTGAGGGAATGATCTGATTCCAAGATTTAAGAGAGATAAAGAGGCAAGAGGAGAAGCAACAAGGACAACATTGGGAAGCAGAGCAGCAGCTACACAGGATAGCGCAGAGGCACTAGGAGGCTTCAGAAATCACGTAGAGGGTCTTTTAGGGCCAGCGTGAGGCTGTGAGACCCTTCCAGGGGTGACGCAATCCCTTCTAGTGCAGAACAGTGGCATTTGAGGCTAGTAGGGATGACGTTGGGGCTTCAGGGGTAGCGCTGAGGGTTTCTAGGGTCAAATATGAGTTGAGTCCTGTAAATCTCGTTTGAGGGTGTGGATCAGTCAGATATTTGGCACTAGATCTTCAGGTTAGATGCAGATCTTATATATTTTATTATCTATCAGTTTTTCCAAGGTTGGAACCCATATTTGTTGTGCTTCGAACTACTTAATAATAAAACCCTCATATTTGCTGAACTGGTTTTCCCACTTTAGGTTTTTCCGAGGACTTATGTCCAAAAATCCATGTGTCACTTTGTTGCATGAGTGAATTATTCAGTAAATGATCTTTATGTGTAGGTTGTAGTTGTGTTTATTTTCTGTATTTTCTGAATCTAATTTCTGAAAATAACTTGTATAAATTAAATCAAGTAGGATAAAATAAAGCAATACACTGCAGTATAATTTTCACATGGTATCAGAGCAATAGAATATCAAGCTGAATCTCCAGCAAATCGGCTGAAGAAATATTTTTTTGCAAGGTGGAAGAAGAAGCATCAGATCCATAAAGGGCATCTTGACAGCAAGAGAAAGCAGAACTAGAAGACAGTGTTGAAGCTGCAGAAGGCCTATGGGCTTACGCGGACCCTTCCTAGGGCAACATAAGGATTGCATCATCCAGTCTGGGGTTATGTTGTCCACTTCTGAGCCACGCTAGGACTGCGTTGGGTCAGTCAGGAGGACGCTATCTAGTCACTTTTCTTGTTGCAGATGAATTCAGCCAAGTTCTGGAACAAGTGCTTCAGATATTCAGTAGCGCTGGTGGGGTAGATATTTTGCAGGTGCAGAATTGTGCCTAGCTAAGGCAACAAAGGCGAGAGGAAGATAGTCATTCAATAGATCTGAGCCAAACAGATCTGAGATTCGATCAAGAGGATCAAAGAATATTGTCCGTTTGAGTTTTGGTGGAAGATTTCCAGGAGGGAAATCAGTTTTGAGCAAGAATCAATTACTAGAGGGTTTCTAGTCACCAAGGAAACTAGATCCAGAGGGAGAAGTATTGTTTTGTTCATATCTGAGCAAATATGGCTCGATATGGACATAGGGATCAAGACAAATTGGGTGGCATGTACAACTATATCATCTGGAAGGCCAGAATCCTCTCAGTTCTAGATGAGTATGGTCTTAAATATCATGTAGAGCAGACACTTGTTGTACCCACTGATGCGGATCCACTCAAGAAGTATGAAGAAAATCAAGCATGGACAAAGCGGTTGATCATAGACGTTGTCAAGGACCATGTGATTTTTCATATTGCTGGTAAGAATACAAGAAATGCTATGTGGAAGGCTTTGGAGGTGATGTACCAAGGAGGCTCTATGCAAAGAAGAATGCTTCTTGAGAATCAGATGCAGATGTTCCAAATGAAGAAGGGCGAAGAGATAGATTCATTTCTCTTCAGACTTCAAGCTATTAGTGACCATCTGATTGGCATGGGTGCTACTCCAGATGAAGGGCTTCTAGTGAGGACAACCCTGAATGTTGTCTTTGAAGAATGGGAAATGTTTGTCCAGTGTATTCTGGGAAGGGAAGCGTTACCATCATGGGCAGATATGTGGGTTATTCTCCCCCAAGAGGAGGTCAGGAGGATCACCAAGAAACAATCTAATAGTGGAGGAAGTGGGTCATCTAGAATGAAGAAAGAAGAGGAGGAGGATGCAACCCTTGCATCAAGGGAAAAGAAGCAAGGGAAAAAGAAGGACCTCTCCAAGGTCTGATGCTTTAACTGTGGTGATCTTGGTCATTTCGCCAGTATTTGTCCTAAGAAGAAGGACAAAGGAGCTTCTGATTCCAAGGCTGAAGCAGCAAATGAAGATGGCTCTAATGATGATGCAGCCATGAGTGCTCATGCTCCTCGAGAGAAGAGGTGGGGTGACATGGATATATAGAGTATCCAAATTAAGTGGTGGGATCCTTGAGTCATCCCTACTCTTGGATCATGTACAAGCTATAAGAGACTTAAGGCAGTAGCGCGATGAGTCAGGAGATGGTTGCATATGAACACATTGAAGAGAAAGAGGGATCTGAAAAGCTAAAGAGTGAGTAGTGTGATGCAGAGGCAACAACAACATGGAGGCAACAACACAGAGAGGTTGATGGGACTTCAGAAACGCAAAGAAGTTGGGCTCATGCAGTGTAGTGTTGCATCATGACAGTGTCTCTAGGGGGATAGCGTGATTCAGTAACCAGGGAGCTTCAATCATGGAGGGAAACTTGACTTGTATGTCAAACAGTTGGGCTAAGTCTTTCAGTTGTTTGCTTCTTAGCAACTGAGTTGTAGTGCAGCAGTTAGCAGTGGTAGTGCTATAGGGAGCATGATGCAGCAATTTGAGAGGGAGCTGCAGTACAGATGTGGCAGTGTCAGTGGCAGGGGCATGGGTAGCAGTACAGGGAGTAGTAGTGTAGTAGATGGAGGGCAGCAAGAAAAGCATCAATAACACAGACCAAGTACTCAAGATATTGTGATACATGGTGTGATGTATTGCTAGATCACACTTTTGATGCTAAGAGGGAGTGTTGAGGTTTTTGTGTATTTGGGGTAGCATCAGTTGTGATCTAGGTCCCAAATTTTGTGGAGGGACTAGAGTACACTTGATCTACAAGACCCATAAATGGATTTGAGAAATTTCAAGTTGTGTTGAAGTTATTCAAATAATTAATTATTTTTAATGGATTTCCTAAGTCTAACTTAGGAAAATAAAATAATTAAAGAGAATTAATTAACACATGTGTTGAAATTGTCTTAAGTCACATGGATAAAGCAGTATTTTAATCTCAACCTTTGATGGATGATTTAATCTTGGTTGTTGAAGGGTTCAACGAAAAAGTATAAGAGAAAGGCTTGAGGGTCAGTTGAAGACACACAATCTCTGTAGAACTGAGGAATAGATCTGGAATTCTAAGGCGGGTTTGCTAAGAATTTCCAATGGAATTTCCTGTAGTGAGGGGTAGTATTGGTTGAGGGAATGATATGATTCCAATAGCCAAGAGACAACAAGAGGCAAGAGGAGCAACAACAAGGACAATGCTAGTAGCTGCAGGCAGCTAGGGGCCTACGCCAGATGGGGCGTTGCATTCATTGGAGTGTTTCCCCTGCAACCATGGCTAGTCTTTTAGGGCCAGCGTGAGGGCCGTGAGACCCTTCCAAGGGTGACGCATCTCCTTCAAGTGCCGTGCTGGCATTTGAGGCTACTGTGGCTCACACTGCCCGGGGGCAACTCAGGGTTTCAGGGTAAGATTCAAGGAGTCCCAGGAATCCTATTTGAGGGTGTGGATCAATCGATATTGGCACTAGATCTTCACGTTAGCTTCGTATTTTATATCTTTTATTTTATATCAACCTTTCCTGTGGCCCCTTCCCAACCTCGCGCAACTCCTATATGGTCCCACATGTACCGGACTAGGATCTCCACGCACACAGCCAACAGGATTTCGTTCCCCAAAACCCAAACAGACCGCTTAAGCCAAAGATCGCATCAATATCTCATCAATTCCTTCTCCTATTCGATACAAAATACATCTCTGTTTATAACAATCTAGCTCCTACTTTCCTATGGTCCACAACCCATGGTTTTCGGACCCCTAGTTTACCCTTTGACCCATTACAATGCTTTTGGGGCTTTGAACCACCCCAAAACCCCTGCGCTATATTAAATATAATCAAAATTAACCAAAATGGACCAATTTTGCATCTTGTTAGGAGACCCCGTTCCAACAAGCATAGTTAGAGGCATCTGTCTCGATCTCAAATGGTTGTTGCAAGTCTGGTAATGTGAGCACTAGGGTAGAATAGAGGCGATGTTTCAATTCCACAAACGCCTTCTATTGAGATTCTGACCACAAGAAATTTTCTTTCGCTCCTCCCTTGGTGACTTGACTCAAGGGCCAAGTGATATGAGAGAATTCCAACATGAACCTGCGATAGAAATTAGAAAAATCCATAAAGTTTCAAAGCTCTATTAGAGTGGTTGGGGCTAGCCAATTCAAAATGAATTGGATCTTGGTTCGATCCACATGCACCCCCCGCTCATCAATAATGTATCCGAGATACTGAACCTGGGTAATGCCAAAAGTTCACTTCTCCAAAATGGCACACAACTTGTGTTGCCACAGTGTTTGGTGGACCTGTTGAATGTGTTGGGGGTGCTCTTCCCAAGTCTGGCTGAATATGAGGATGTCATCCAAGTACAATACTACAAATGAGTTGGTGAATGGCCACAAGATGTTGTCCATTAGCCTCATGAAGGTTGTGAGAGCATTCCTCAACCCAAAATGCGTGACCAACCATTTGAAAATTCCCTCCTTGGCTTTGAAGGTAGTCTTCCACAGATCAGAGGGTGATTGGTACACGGTAATACCCGAACTTCAAATCGATCTTGCTAAAATATTTCGCCCCTTTGAGTTTTTCCATAAGGTCATCAATCCATGGGATTAGGTACCTATTCCAGACAGTGATGTTGTTCAGCACCCGATAGTCAATACAGAGTCTCCAAGTCCCATCCCTCTTCTGCACCATCACAACAAAGCTCCCACAGTGCAATGAACTCGGCTAGATGTGACCTTTCTGCAACAACTCTTGAATTTGCCTCCTGATTTCATCATTCTACACAACATAGCATCGATAGATCAGTCCATTGGGTAGCAGTGCACCTGGGGTCAAATCGATGGGGTGCTTGACCTGACAGTGCAGAGGCACCCCTGCAGGTGAGGTGAAGATGTCCCCGTACTCCTCCACGACCTTGTCCATTTGATTTTGTCGTGCGGAGGAGCCCTGTCTGGAGGTCGTGGCCACAATCTTCTTCATGCCCTAAGGGTAGGTCATCAGGAAAACAAATTTCCCGGTTTTGGAAATGATCTTACTGCATTGTTTTGCAGTAACCAAAGAGATAGCGGCAGGCGGTGGTACCTTTGGTATCCTGCACAACTTATTGCCCAAAATAACAATAACAAATCGAGGTCAGGACTCATACTCATCATGTCACTTCCACAAGTATGGTTGGCCTAATAATACGTTACAAACATAAAGAGGAGCAATGTCACATAATACTGCATCCGTGAAGGGCTTGATGTTGTAGGGTAGGTGACATTGCTGGTTGACGCAGAGATCCCGTCCTTTTTGAAGCCACCCGATGGTATACAACTGTGGGTGTGCTATGGTTATAAAGCCCAACTGCTTCACGACCTCTGCTGAAATGATATTCTTTTGGCTCCCACTATTGACAATGAACTGTAGCGGGCAACCCTTTACCCACATCTGGGAGTGGAAGAGACACTCCTCCTCCTATGGATCATCCGGTTCCTCCTTCTCGATCTTCGTAGTGGCAATGGTGGCGTTGGGATCCGCATCGATAATCTGCTTCCCTTTATCATTCCCCTTGTCGGGTTCTGATTCCAAGTTAGAGCATGCATCTGATTTAGAAGCCTTCATCTCGGCCACCAGTGACTGTTTGGCCTGACACTCACTTGTGTTGTGAGTGGAGCTCTTATGGAACTCACACCAATTTCTCCTATCCTTCTTCGGCTTCGCAATGCTGTTCTTTTCTTGTAGCTTTGGCAGGTTGTCTTGGGTTGCCATGCCTTGGCTTTGTCCTTTGTTTTGTGGTTTAGGGGCACGTTTCCCTTGCTTTTGATTCATAGATCCAAAGTCTCGCTTCTTCTGTTTGAATTTCTGCTAGATCTTGGCAGCATACCAGTATGTCATACCAAGCGAGGAGATGTTGAGGAACACCATTTCCTCTTGAATGTATCTATGAAGACAGCTACGATACTTCAGTACCAAATGTTTCTCTGAATCTTTGATATCCAACTTTGTGCACAGGGTATGGAACAGATTCGTCAGCTCATGCACATCTTGATCCCTTTGTTGTCGCAGCATATTCCATTGTATGTACTTGTCCTCATAGCTCCCAACGGGATAATATTGTTCCTTGATGGCGTCTCATAAATAATTCCAAGTGGGTACGAACAAGAATAGAGAGGGTTCCCCCTAGTCCTTTTTCTCACAGTAGGTTTCCCACCAATCCTTGACATGGGGGGCGGCTTTGAGGAGTGCAAAAATAATCTTCTCCCGGTCGGAAAAGTCATGAACCAAGAAATATACTTCTAATAGATTCAACCATCTATCTATGGTGTCTACATATATTTGGCCCTCAAATATGGGAACATCAAAGTTTACTTGTACCTTAAAAGGATTTGTATCTCTAGAGTGGTTGCTGGATGGAGATACGCCACCAGTGGGAAATCGTTGAAGGATCTGGGAAAAGTTATCTATCATCACGTTCCTTTGTTTTTCGAGGGCCTCCTCGAGCAATATTTTGATAGGATCTCTTGCTCCCTTGTCTTTATTTTCATCCCCCATGGGCGGTTGTTGGGGTTTGCAAGGCTGTTCTTGCAAAGGTTCAACCAGATCGAGCCCTAACTCCTTATACCCCGACCTCGTTGGGGACAGGTAAAGAATGATTAAGAAATAGAAAACCACTATGATACCACTAATATGAATTTGTGCAGGAACACAAAAAAATACACATATAACCATAAATACAAAGATGCAGCGAAAATAACACTTCATTTCATTAATATAAAAGAACTGAAATTTGTTTACAGACAGAATGTAAATAAACTAGCTACGACACTGGTAGCTTATCTCTTAGAAGAGATGTGGTGGATACAGGCCTTTGAACTATGTTACAATGAGGCTCTAGGGCCTATTTATTATTGAGAAATAATGGAAAACCCTAAACATCCAAAAACCTAACCCTAGGAGATGAAGCAGAAAAACTATGGGCTCTGTTTGGGTAAATTGGTACATCAATTTCGCAAGGACGTAATCTTTACAAGTTGGAGGTAGATGGCTGGATAGAAATGATGGGCAATGCAAAAAATATGGTGAGCTGGGATGAGGGTGAATTATGGCATGGGAGATTGGGCCATCTTCACCATGGAGCCTTGAAAGTCATGCAACAAATTTCTACTGGACTCCCAATGGGAACACTTGCTCAGTTATATACATGCAAGGGTTGCACCATGGGGAAGTATGTAAAGGAAACCTTTCATGGGAAGGAGAACTGAGCTTCAAGGATCCTTGAGAAAGTTCATACAGACGTGTGTGGGCCATTCTCTATTGCTTCGATAGCAAAACATAAGTATTATGTAATATTTTTTGATGACTTTTCTTGTAAGTGTTGGATCTTCTTCATGTAGAAGAAAGATCCGACATTCTCTAAGTTTCTGGAGTTTAAGGCACTGGTGGAGAAAGAGTCAGGGAAGTAAGTGAAGGCTCTTAGGAGCGATAATGGTGGAGAATACATCTCTAATGAATTCAAGAACTTCTGCAGCAAAGAAGGAAAACGAAGAGAACTCATAACGCCTCATAACCCACATCAGAATGGGGTCACGGAGAGAAAGAATAGAACTATTGTCAGTGCAACATGAGCGATGTTGCATGATAAAGACCTACCGATGCATCTGTGGGTTGAAGCATGCAACACAATGGTATATGTGAAAAACTGTTGTCCTCATAGAATACTTGGCATGAGTACACCTGAAGATGCTTTCATTGGTAAGAAACCTAATGTTTCACACCTTAATATTTTTGGCTCATTTGTTTATGTGCATGTGACCAAAGACGCCAGGAAGAAGCTGGAACCTATTAGAACCCTGTAATTTACAGTATCACAAGGTGACTGTGTACTTTTTCTTTGCAATTTTTTCATACTTTACATAGATGTCAATATTCAAAATATTTTCCAAAGCAAGAATCAAAGGAAACAAAGGCAGCAGAGAAGCAGTTAAGGCAGAAAAAACAAGCAAAGGTAGAGTCATGAACGTGTTGGGCAGAGTCATGAACGTGATTGGGTCAATTCGTGCTCTTTGGATTGAGTCGTGAACGCTAAAGTGGGTAAATTAGTGAACGAGTCAAAGTATTCCACGAACAAACTAAGAAAATAACAGGCACGACCAAAGAAACAAAATCGACAAACCACGACAAAGGAGGAGTAAGGACCATGGATCTAAGCTTCGATCAACGCGGATATTTAATCACATCATCACATTACAAACCCATTTTTCATTTCATTTCCCTTAAAAATCATTAAAACTTACCTTTCCACCTTTCCCCTTCATTTTCCTACTTTACCTGTTTAACCACCGTTTCGCATCGCAAATATTACAACTTACTGCTAAAGCACCCACAAGGTATTCGATTTAACTTGCAATGCGATTGGCCCCACCACAACAGCTCCGCCCCCCACTTCTAGCCGCTTGCAATAAATATCTTATAACATAAAACCTCATAAACTTACCACAAAAACTTTCTGACTTACGATTGTGATGTGGGTGGGTCCCTCTCCCCACACTTCGCAAGTTTTAGTATTTAACCCCCGCGCTTATAAATAAACTTCAATATTTTCGATCTATGGGCTGCGGTTCGGTCCCACTTTACCTGCCACGTCACTCTACCCTCCTTGAAATTCGCACTTCGCAGGATTTAGAATTTACTTCCGCTGCTTATAGCTAAACTTTAAAATGTGCGATTTGCGATGCGGTCGGTCGCACTTTCCCCTGCCACGTCACCTACCTTCTCCCCACACTTCGCACTTTGCATCTTTTAGTGATTACCACCTCCGCTTATGGCTAAACCTTAATTTTTGCGATCTGTGGTTTGCGGTCTGGTCCCACATTTCCTCTACGCTAACTCCCATTTCACATCGCATTTCCAATTCCATTTATTATAACTCAAACTATAAAACATGCGATGTGTGATTTCTTATGGATGCGATAAGGTTCATAACTGAAATCTAAAAAATTTCATGTCCAGGTAAATGGGTTTTTTACGATGTTTTATGTAGAAAGGGTTAAGTTGGGCATATGAGGTTTGAAACTCATTTTATGAAGAGATAAGGTTAAACACAACAGAAAGGCTCAGGTAGAAAAAATACACTGAGGTTCGAGTCAAACAAGGTGTTTTACCAAATTTGTTATGTTATAACGGCACAAAGGACTTCCAGGGGAAATAAGCCCTGACAAGGCGTATGAGAACATGAGGTCGAGTCAGGCAAAAGGTGTTCACACAAAACACATCAACATAATCACCAAAATAATGAAAAGTGGCCAACACTACACAGATTTGATTACCCAACGCCATTTTTCTGCAAAATAGAGCCAGATGTCAGAGCCTCCATTGGTTGCCTCTTCGTAACCATCACGGACACCTCCAACCTTACTGTTTGATCTTCTGAGGAGCCATTGAAGCATTTGGATCTACGAAGAGTTGCCCATAATTAATTCCAAAGGCAGTGTTATTGTCAAAGATGTCTGATCAGGCCTTGCATGGCCACACTTGTCCATTTTCTGCTAAATTGTTATCAATAAAATGTTGTCAAGTAAGGAAGGGAAACCGACTTAGTTTTAGTTAAATACTGCTAGAATTTTCATTATCAAGGGTTGGAAAATTGGACCCTATTGAAGCTTGCATTGCAAGAAGTATTGAAACTCCGTAACTATTTGAGCTGGGCATCAATAATAAGAGACCGTTCATAGGATTCTTGAGCTATGTTAATGGTGATGTTTTTCCTCTGTATTAATGTTTTCCTCTGTCTTTTCATGTTGTGCATCAATTTATCTTATTTCAAAACAGAAAATTTAGATTAAGATTTTCTAAAAAGAGCACCTTAATTTTGTCTGTGTTTGTTATCTTAATGTGTTCCTCTGAGACCTAAATGCATAATTTAGAGACAGTTTGCTCTACATTTAAGTTGAACCTTAATCTTTTTCTCCCATCTCATATTCACACTGCTAGTAAGATCCAATCTGCATAGTTAGCTTGCCTTGTGAATGCCCTTAAAAATTTGATGCACGATTCTGCATTTTATGACTCCATAGCCTAATGGATTAAGTTTTACAACTCTATCTGTCCTACCACCCAATCAAACAAACAACCCCCATCACTGTAACTAGCCTAATATCAGCACTTATAATTATCAAGTTAAGCCATAAAATAGAGAGAGCCCTCTTTGAGTCTAGGAAGGCTAGGACCTGGACTCCAAAGTTGTTTGATGTTTGCCCTTAGTCATTTGTTCTTGCCAATCTTACAAATACGGAGGGCTAACATAATGGCGACCATACTAGGGAATTATTGAAAAAGCTTAATATTTCATCAGAACTCAAAAACCCCAGTAAAAACATTGTATGATTTGAACATTTTCCAAGATTGGTATCTGGTTGTTGATGGTGGACAAGAAGCCAGACACAAGAAATTTGAAATCGTCCACGTGGCGACTCCAATTCAAATAAGTTCCATTCAAAGACTCTACTAGAGGAAGGACCTAAAACATGACCAGTCAGCCTAGAAAGAGAAAGTATTTAAGCCCAAATTGAATTCAAGAAATTGTTGTTTTTATCTGTAACTATATTCTATCCTACTTTAAGCCTGATCAAGAGTACACTGCTAAGGTTTACATTGATCATTTTCAAATTGATGAGCCTAAAAAATCTAAGCCCAAAATTGTAGACCATGTACATACTTGTAAATCTTTGCATATCCCTAATGCACTTGTAGAAATCTGAGTGGCACATGAGCCTTGTACTTCATCTTTTGCTCTTGAAAAATCTCCAAATAGTTATAAGCCTCATGCTTTACTGCCTATACCTGTAAAAGTCTCAGACATATACAAGCCTCTGGTTTTGCCTCCTATCCTACATGACCTCCCTACAAATTTTATCAATAATCTACCCAGATTTGATGGATAAAACACAAATATCACTGCTAAAAAGAACATTCAAAATCTTGAGGATTTCCTTGATCTGTTTGAGGTGGGAGAATATGATGTGCATATCATAATGTTTGCCCTATAATTGCAAGGAAAAGTTAAAAGTTAGTTTAAAGATCTTCGAGTTGCAAGCATTATCAATTTTCATCAATTCACTCAAGTTTTCCTAGATATATGGGTGGTTGTGGGAATTTTTTTTCTCATCATAGAAGAGTACAACCATTTAAAAAGACAGCCTAGAGAGACAATACAACATTTTTCAGCCAGGTTCAATAAGGTATACCATTCAATACCTGATAAGATAAAGCCACCCCCAGGATGGGCTCTCTTGCACTACCCAGATGCCTTTGATCCAGAGATGGAATTCCAGTTAAGAGAAAGGGACCTTGCAACCCTGGAAGAAATGCAAAATGTGGCAGTTGAAGTGGAAGCCAACTTGCTGAATAGGGAAGCAAAGTTAAAAGCAATGAAGAAGGACAAAATAGAAAAAGAGCAACTGATATCTTCAGGGATAAAATTAGATATGTTGACAAACACAGTCAACAAAATGATGCATATGATTAGCAGGAAAGAGGAAATTGTTGTTTAGATACCTCATGCTCCATTAGTTCCGGAAAAGACAAACATCAATGTACCCAATCAGTTTGTAGCCCATCCTGGACACCCTAAAAAAGACAATTATTGTTTCATGTACTCTATCCACAACACAACCAAAGATGAAGTCCAAAATCAGGAGGCAGGGAAACCCCCAACGACAATGTACATGATAGATGACCTTGCACACAGAGGTAGCCATCTCGAATATGATTATCAAGAGGAAGATTATAAGGTTGAGATTGAGGCTTACTGTACAGAGCAACCAACATTGTCTCCATGGGAAGTAGAGGCCTGGTCACTACCATGCAAAGATGACAATAAAACTCTTCATGTTGAGCAAGGTTGCAAAAAGGAAAATGCAGGAGATTGTCAAGTAAGTAAAAAATGCCTTCCTCTATCTTTTGCCTCACTCTTAAGAGAGCATTACAAGCAGGTTGCAAATAGGAAGGAGGAGGAATAATCTAATGAATCGGTCAAGAAGGAGAGGGATTATATAAAACCTTTTTCAGATCAAAAAGTTCTCCCCTTGAGTCTTCTAGAAACCACAGAATCTGAAATAGAGGAAGAGCCAATACATCTTGAGTCTTTACCCTTATGTTTCAATTCATTTCAAATTGCTAAAGGGAATCTGGATCACATCCTAATTGATAATCATAGGAGAAGAGAACTCTCTCACCAATTAGATGAGGAAATCAGGGATGATAAAAAATCTGGTTTAGATCCAGGGGTTCAACCATTGAATCCTTTTGAATATCAAGTATCAGATGAAGTCACAGAGTGTAAATCAGATAATGAAGTAATCACGGTTAGCTCTCTACCTTTGTGCTTTAATGCATTTCAGATTATAAAGGGGAGTTGGGATCACATTCTCGCGGATAGTTATAAAGTCTCAGAAGAACCAACACTACCATCTAAAGTACCACATGATCCAATAGTAGATGCATTGGATAGTCTCTTCTTTCCAAGTCAATCTTCATGTGTTCTTAATTCTCTCAAAAGCTACTATGATATGGATATGGTCATACAGTCTTCCCCATTGTCTGAATCAACAGAAGTAGTGGCACAACACACATCAAGTAGGATGCAAACATGTTTCGATTTGATTGAAGACCAGGAGAGCATATCTACAATGCCAGGATATGAAGCTGAGTTGACTGAGTCAAAATACCCATAAATAAATCAAGAATATCTTGATCTAGTGGTTGTCTATATGGAGGAATTGTTCTTTATAAAGCCAACACATATTTCTTGCATGTCAGTTTTTTTCCAAAGGTACCAAGATCCATGTAAACAAGATCAGGCCGGGAATTTCTATCAAATACCACTGTCAGGTTGCTCTCTGAATAGGGTGAAGAGTAGTGGAATAAAGAAGTCATCCAAGCAGTTTCTTGACTAGGTACACTGGCATTATTGTATCATTTAAAAAGGCAGTAATTTCAGGAGGTTAGGGTAGGTAGGGGTGCAAATAAGCTCAGCACGCCGAGCATATTTCAAATATAAAAGGTCATGTATGGGTTGTGTTATGCTTTATGACCAGTGTATCCAGCTTGTTCCTTTCTATGATAAGCTCATACAAGGTATTGTTGCCATGTAGTATATCAATAAAAAAAAACTATGTATATTAGAGATATGCTCGTTGAAGTATGCAGGTTAATCGATTGCTTATCTTCACATAGTCATGTTCATACATCAATCTCAATCTGCAACTTGATCAAACAAGGAATATAGAGATAATAACCATATTACTATGACCATTTATTAGGGTAAGATCCTTGTTTGGGTCTCCCAGGTATTGGGAATGATGGGCGGCTATCTATTTCTCTCGGGTATCTGCTATGGGTAATCAGGGGAACTCCTTTCTGGTGGGGATATACTCTAGGAAATTGCTCGCTCATCAATTTCTCCTGGTCCCATTTTTCTTGCTAACGAAGCTCCGAGCACGGGTCGCACCCAAAATAACTATGGGCCTCACCCCAAGCCTACACATCACAACCGGTCGGGGAAAAACTACACTTTTCAATCACCCAACTCCCAAATGACCAATGTTACATTTCTTTTCATTTTCAAATCAGTGTGTTTCAGACTTTTGTTTCAGCATAGTTCTGGTCTCACCATTCAAGTTTTTAAGGTGTAGTAGTATGTTCAACTTGATGGATTACAGTGGATAAGTGCAATTGCAGTTTCAATTCAGATCTCAGTATGCTAATAAGTTGGCTGGCCAAGCATCTGGTCTATTTCTATCATTCAAAGTTAGGAGAAACAATCAGCTAGTTTCCAGTCACTAATTTGCCTGACAGATCAAGATACAAGTTTTGGGATCAGCGCAATGGATCAGGCCACTAGTCTACAGTGTTCTTGACACCTCCTGAAGGAGTTGCCATCCCCAGCTAGAGCCACTGTTAGAACCTTGTAATTTACAGTATCACAAGGTGACTATGTACTTTTTATTTGCAATTTTTTCATACATAGATATCAATATTCAAAATCTTTTCCAAATCAAGAATCAAAGGAAACAAAGGCAGTAGAGAAGCAGTTAAGGCAGAAAAAACAAGCAAAGGCAGAGTCGTGAACGTGCTGGGCAGAGTCGTGAACGTGATTGGGTCAAGTCATGCACTTTGGGTCGAGTCATGAATGCTAAAGTGGGTCAAGTAGTGAACGAGTCAAGGTATTCCACGAACAAACCAAG
Source organism: Pinus albicaulis (assembly GCA_034641835.2). Classification (NCBI taxonomy): domain Eukaryota; kingdom Viridiplantae; phylum Streptophyta; class Pinopsida; order Pinales; family Pinaceae; genus Pinus; species Pinus albicaulis. The sequence continues at coordinate 367,515,242 of CM076582.1, forward strand.
AAACTAACGGGCACGACCAAAGAACCAAAATTGACAAACCACAGCAAAGGAGGATTTAGGACCATGGATCTGAGCTTTGATCAACGGCGGAGATTGAATCACATCATCGCATTACAAACCCATTTTTCATTTCATTTCCCTTAAAAATCATTAAACGTTACCTCTCTGCCTTTCCCTTCATTTTCCTAATTTACTTGTTTAACCACCATTACGCATCACAAATATTACAACTTACCATTAAACCGCCCGCAATCTATTCGGTTTAAATTGTGATGCGATTGGCCCCACCACAGTAGCTCCGCCCCCCACTTCCGGTCGCTTGCAATACATATCTTATAACATAAAACCTCATACAATTACCACAGAAAATTTCTGACTTGTGATTGCGATGTGGGTGGGTCCCTCTCCCCGCACTTCGAAAGTTTTAGTATTTGACCCCCGCGCTTATAACTAAACTTCAAGATTTGCGATCTGCGGGTTGCTGTTCGGTCCCACCTTACTTGCCACATCACTCCGCCCTCCCTGAAATTCGCACTTCGCAGGATTTAGAATTTATCTTTGCCACTTATAGCTAAACTTTAAAATGTGTGATTTGCGATGTAGGTGGTCCCACTTTCCCCTTCCACGTCACTTACCTTCTCTCTGCACTTCTCACTTCGCATCTCTTAGTGTTTACCACCTCCGCTTATGTCTAAACCTTAAGTTTTGCGATCTGCAGGCTGCGGTCTGGTCCCACCTTTCCTCCACGTCACCTCCCATTTCGCATCGCACCGCCGATTCCATTTCTTATAACTCAAACTATAAAACATGTGATGTGTGATTTCTTATGGATGTGATAAGGTTCATAACTAAAATCTAAACATTTTCAGGTCTGGGTAAATGGGTTTTTTATGATGTTTTGTGTAGAAAAGGTTAAGTCGAGCATATGAGGTTTGAAACTCATTTTATGAAGAAATAAGGTTAAACGTTGCAGAAAGGCTCGGGTAGCAAAAAGACACGGAGGGTCGAGTCAGGCAAGGGTTTTACCAAATTTTTTATGTTATAATGGCACAAAGGACTTCCGAGGGAAATAAGCCCCGACAAGGCAGACGAGAATGGGAGGTCGAGTCAGGAAAAAGGCGTTCACATAGAACACATTAGGATAATCACCCAAATAATGAAAAGTGGCCAGCACTGCATAGATTTGATTACCCAACGTCGATTTTTTGCAAACAAAGCCAGATGTCAGAGCCTCCATTGGTTTCCTCTTCATAAACATCACAACCACCTCCAACCTTACTGTTTGATCTTATGAGGAGCCATTGAAGTGTTTGGATCTACGAAGAGTTGCCTAGAATTAATTCTAGAGGCAGTGTTGTTGTCAAAGATGTCTGATCAGTCCTTGCATGGCCACACTTGTCCATTTTCTGCTAAATTGTAATCAATGAAAGGTTTCCAAGTAAGGAAGGGAAACCGAGTTAGTTTTAGTTAAATATTGCTTAAATTTTCATTATCAAGGGTTAGAAATTGGACCTTGCTGAAGCTTTCTTTATAAGAAGTATTGGAACTCTGTAGCTATTTGAGTTAGCATACCTCTTCTTCCGGTAGTTGAGGAAATATGATGTTACTTCTGGAGAGGTAGTGGATGCTACTATCTACCAACAGTTAGTGGGTTCGCTAATGTATCTAGTGAACACGAGACCGTACATTTGCTACGCAGTTAACTAGTTGAGTCAAGCTATGGTTAAGCATGAAAAGCTCTTTTGGAAGGTGGGGAAGCATGTCCTGAGATACCTTAGGGGCACATCAAATTATGGTCTATGGTACAAATGGATAGAGGGAGTGAAGCTTCAAGGCTTCACGGATGTAGATTGGGCTGGTAGTCCATCAGACAAAAAGAGCACATCAGGAGGGATCTTTAGCATTGGGTTGAAAAAATTTTCTTGGTACAGTAGGAAGCAACGATCCATGGCACTAAGTTCAACGAAAGCAGAATACAAGGCAACAAATCAAGTTGCAGGTGAGGCTATCTAGATGAGAAATATCCTGATTGGTTTGTTCTGTTCTCACCTGGATCCAACAGTTATTCATTGTGATAATCAGAGTTGCATTAAACTCTCGATTAATCATGTGTTTTATGATAGGTCCAATAATATAGATATATGGTACCATCATCTCAGAGATTGTGTGGAGAAGAATAATGTTGCTTCAGCACATTCCCACGGAAGACCGGGATGCAGATATTCTGACGAAGGCGCTCACTAGGAGAAAATTCGAATACCATAGAGATAGGATCGGGGTGAAGGATAATCCCTTTCTTGTTGAGAGGGAGTGTTGAGATTCAACAAGAAAATTTCAGTACCCACGCCTAGTGCATTAAGCACCTACACTAGAGTGGGGCCCACAGTGCTATTTTTGGTGCATGTCTATTTTTAGTTATCCCTTAAATAGAAATGGAGAATAAATTGTAATCTAAATCTCAAAATAACTTGTAACAATTAACTGAGTGTGATAAACACAGTTAGCTAGTGGATTTCGAGTTAGAGGTAGTTGTTCAGGCATGCAAAGTAATTCTAGTTGTAACAGAGTTTGAAGTGCAGTGGTGTATTAGTTAATGCATGTTGTAATCAGTTTAACTTAGTTAAGTGAGTTAAACTCAGTTGTGATATTTGTAACTAAAGATACACTAGTGAGAGATCGGGTGAATTAAAAATTAATTAATTCACAACCAGTGATCTCACATGAAATTGAGGATTTACTATTATTAGCTGCATGCATGTCAGATCCAGTGGAGAACCAATTGAGATCTAGGTGAAAGGGAAGTTGACTATGAGTTGTGACATTATTGGTTTGCACACATGCAATGAAACACCCATTTTTATGCCCATGATACTTGCACAGTAAAGGAAGGCCATAATTCTTATCTTTTAGGGATCTAATCCATCAGGGATTGTGCAAGCAAGGCAGGTTGCCAAGAGGCTGGAATTTGACTAAGTATTGGTCAGTTTTCTGTGAGGACAATGTGAGAAAGATAGCTGAGTGTTGGAGAATCTTGTGAGAAGAGTAGACATTGTATTTTTTTCATGATCCATGCTTAATATACAATAGAAGATAGTGGGGTTTTGAGCAGCAAGTTTTCCCCGAGAAATTATATGTGTTGTGTGTGATTTGATTCTTCTTTGCTTTATGTGATTAGAGATTGTGTTTTTAATTCCGCAAAATATTTTTAGAATTAATTCAATATTTAAATTTAGTACATTGTTAGATGGGGTGAATCCAACATATACATGATTGTTGTAAAATTTCTACACAAGGTTGAGCAATTTCACCCTAGTGAAATGCATAAGAAACCTGATGTGATAGTTGTACAACCTGGAGAATCTGCCCTCACAAGTGAAATATTTCATGATGATCTTCATCATGGGGGAAAACCTGTTAAGAAACTAACCAAAAGGAATATCTTCTTGATGTTGTCTTTGTAAGGCGCTTTGAGGTAAGGTTCATACAGTTGGGCATCCAATTTTTTAGTTTTGAACCATTTTTCACCCACATAAGGTATCCCAGTTGTTGTTGCAATGATGTCTGTAGACATGGTGAATGTCACCCCTGTAATGGTCACTTGATCATTTTGTAGGTTGGTGATAAAAACCCTGGTCAAAGTAGGATGGATCTGCACTCTTTGGACCATCGCACAAAACTCAAAACAACCTACATGTTGGAAACTTTTCACTGCCAAGGGTGATGCCATCAATTCCATAGTGTATGATGGCTCCAGTCTTATAATTATCCCTCCTTTACTATATTTTTTATTCTCTTATTCTGTGGTGTTTCTTTCCTCCTCCATTATGTTTCTCTCCTCTTCCATTATTTTAAGTTTTGTCTTGAAACCCTAGGGAAGAAGGGTAAGAGAAAAGGAGTAGGATTGAAGGGTTAGGGGATTGGGATAAGTGAGGGAAAATTTGGGGAAGTGTTTAAGGGAATTAGGAAGCTTAGGGAACTTATGGGGGGTTGAAATGTTTAAGGGAAGTAGGACAGGAAATTCAAATACAGGGAGGTGGTCTAGCTTCCTAGAAAAGCACCGCGTAGGGGTAGGGTTTTAGGTTATATAGCTTGGGAATGGGAAATTAGGGGATGTGAGGGTAGTGGGGAGAGATTTGGAGTGTGATGAAGGTAAATGGGGTCTAAGGAAAAGAAAATGAAGCTTGCAAACTGAAAAACTAGGGTTTACTTACTTAGAACATGACAGAGGGAAATGAAGGTTTGGCACCATAAAGTTAACACCATAAGTTGAAAGGAGGGGCTTATGAGGTGTGACTTGCTCGTAAATGAGTGTATAAACCCCAAAATAATATTTGAAATTGTTGGGTGTGGAGATTGATTATCTTGTTTGCTTTGTATCACAGCATTGGACCCCTGTACCTTAAATGGGGTGGCAACGCCACCCGTAATTAATCGCTGTCGTGGGGGGTCCAGGGGAGGCGGCAGCGACTTTATGGAGCCCCCCCCTGGTGGGGGGTTTCGGGGGCAGTGCCCCCGAATCTAAAAATAATTGTAAAATTTCCTTGTAAAAGTATAGTAATTTCTAGTCAATCTGGGTCGTTCATTAGGTAGATGATCTGACGGTAGAAGTTATGTTTAGTTTAGGGTTTTTTTCCCTAGAAGGAAACCCCTCTCTTTGTATGAGGGTATTGTATTGCGGCTGTGTATTACATGTGTATTCTCTGAGCAAGAAATAGATAGGGAGACTGTGAGAGAGAACATAGGATATTATAGTGGATTTGCTGTAGGTTTTGTCTCTTCATTTTGCTGGATAATAGAAAGGAAGGACTGGTTGTTCAGGGTGGACGTAGCCCAAACTGGGTGAACCACGTATATATATGTCTCTCTAGTTTTATGTGTTTTGTGTGCTTGTATTTTTCGCATATTTATGTGTTGCATTGCTCCATAATATATAATTTCCTAACAACTGGTATCAGAGAAGATGGTATATTTGGCTGATAAACTCGTAGGAAAGAAGGGTTTGAGTGGGAGCAATGGCAGAAGATGGTAAGTTTAGGGTCGAGAAATTTAACGACCAAAAATTCCTGTTGTGGAAGATGCATATGGGAGATTATCTTTATCAGAAAGATCTGTACCTACCATTGAGCGGAAAAACAAATAAGCCGGCGGCCATGACAAACTTGGACGAACAAGAGGGCTTGATGCAAACGTTGGCAAAAATATATGAAAAACCCTCGGCCTTAAACAAGGTATTTCTTATGAAACGACTATTTAATATGAAGATGTCAGAAGGTGCATCTGTTGCAGACCATTTAAATGATTTTAATACAGTTACCAGTCAGTTAAGTTCTGTAGGGGTAAACTTTGATGATGAAGTTAGAGCTCTGTTATTCTTGTGCTCATTGCCAAAGAGTTGGAATGGTTTAGTAATGGCCATTAGTAACTCTGTCTCTGGATCTAGTACTTTAAAGTTTGATGATGTTGTCGGTGCTATCCTTAGTGAGGAAATGCGATGGAAAAGCTCCGGTGAGACATCGGGTAATGCTTTGAGTGCAGAGTCTAGGGGAAGGAGAATGGAAAGAGGAAAGAGCTCAGGATATCACAGTAAATCAAGAAAAGGTAGATCCAAGTCCAGATCGGGGATAGTGTGCTGGAAATGCGGAAAGAAAGGACACCTAAAGAAAGACTATAGATCTCGGAAGGGAAAAGAAGGAGACGCGCAACAAGAAAAAAATCATGAAGCAAATGTGACAGGTGATGTGTTAAAGGATGCTTTGATTATTTCTTTCGAAAATGTTACTGATTCCTGGGTAGTAGATTCAGGGGCCTCATTCCATGCCACACCTGATAAGAAATATTTTCATGACTATGTTCAAGGATATTTTGGACAAGTCCGTTTGGGTGATGATAAACCCTGTAAAATTGTTGGAATGGGTAAGGTTCTTGTAAAACAGAAAAATGGAAACCAATGGCTATCAAAGGAGGTAAGGCATGTTCCAGATCTAAAGAAAAATCTGATTTCAGCAGGGAAACTAGGCAGTGAAGGTTGTGTGAAAACTTTCACAGATAAAGCTTGGAAGGTCACCAAAGGAGCCCTGGTAATAGCAAAAGGCGAAAAGGTTGGTACATTGTATTTATGCAATGGTATTTCTAACTCTGTTAATGCTTTAACTTCCAAAGGAGCAGATGCAGCATTATGGCATCATAGGCTCTGACACATGAGTGAGAAGGGGATGAATATTCTTCACTCAAAAAATTTGTTGCCAGGTTTGAAGAATGTTGATTTGGATTTCTGTGAAAATTGCATTTATGGAAAACAAAAGAGAGTCAGATTTCTCAGAGTTGGGAAATAAAAGAAGAGCGAAAAATTGGAGCTTGTGCATACAGATGTATGGGGACCTGCTCAGGTATCATCTCTCGGTGGCTCTCGTTATTATGTTACTTTTATTGATGATGCAACTAGAAAAACATGGATTTATTGTATTCAGAATAAATCTGATGTATTTGATACTTTCAAGAAATGGAAAGCTTTGGTTGAGATTGAGACATGAAAGAAGTTGAAGTGTCTCAGATAAGACAATGGAGGTGAATATTGCAGCAAAGAGTTTGATAGGTACTGTTCAGAGCATGGAATTCGTAGAGAGAAGACAGTTCCAAGAACACCACAAGAAAATGGTTTGTCAGAAAGGATAAACAGAACAATCATGGAGTGTGCAAGGTGCATGAGATTGCATGCAGGATTGCCTTTACAATTTTGGGCAGATGCTGTAGATATTGTTGTTTATCTAATAAACAGAGGGCCTTCAAGTTCCTTGGATGGTGGTATTCCAGAGGAAGCATGGACAGGTAAAAAGGTAAACTACTATTTTTTAAAGCCTTTGGTTGTGAGGCCTTTGTCCATATTAATAAAGAAAACAGAACAAAGCTTGAGGCAAAATCAAAGAAATGTACCTTTATTGGATATGGTGCTAATGATTTTGGTTATCGCTTATATGATTATGAAAATCACAAAATCATTAGGAGCAGAGATGTAATATTCAATGAAAAGGTCTGGTATAAGAATCAACAGAAAAAAGAAAGAAAGGAACATTAATTTAATACAGCTTTGATGAGATAACCTGAAAAGCAAAGGTGCCCAAAATACACAATCAACAACCACAGCTAGTGAGCATTCTCCGAATGTAAACAGCACCTCCCCGCGGACGTGGTGTTAGAAGACATCTTACTAGAGCTAAGTAGGACCCCCCGAACGATACTCTCCTTCATTATATTATTTATTGTCACCGATTCAGAACTCATTTATGAAGAAGCAATGTGGGTTGAAAGCAGAAGAAGTGGGAGCTAGCCATGGATGAAGAGATGGACTCCTTAATGCATAACCAGACTTGGGACTTAGTCAGGTTGCCTGCAGGTAAAACTACATTGCAGAATAAATGGGTTTACAGGCTGAAGGAAGAAGATGGAGGAAAACAGAGGTACAAAGCTAGACTTGTGGTGAAGGGGTTTGCACAAAATAAAGGTATTGATTTTGATGAAATATTTTCTCCTGTTGTTAAGATGACTTCAATCAGAACTATCTTAAGTCTTGTAGCAGCGGAAGATTTACATCTTGAACAGTTAGATGTAAAGACATCATTTCTCCATGGAGATTTGGAGGAAGAGATATACATGTAGCAACTGGAAGGATACGAGGTCAAAGGGAAAGAAAAATTGGTGTCCAGGTTAAAGAAGAGCTTGTATGGCTTAAAACAGGCTCCAAGGTAGTGGTATCTAAAATTTGACAAGTTTATGTCTGAACAAGGTTACACTAGATGTCACTCTGATCATTGTGTTTATCTGAAAAAGAAAAATGAAGGCAGTTATATTATACTGTTATTGTATGTAGATGACATGCTTGTTGCAGGGTCTAACATGCAGGAAATAAATGTGCTCAAACAAAAATTGGAAAATTCATTTGCAATGAAGGATTTGGGAGCTGCAAAACAGATCCTTGGTATGAGAATAACCAGAGATAGGAAAAATTGAAAATTAACACTGTCTCGGAATGAGTAGATACAAAAGGTGTTGAAAACATTTAATATGCACAATGCAAAACCAGTCAGTACACCTTTTGCTAGCCATTTCAAACTTAGTAAGGAGATGTGCCCAAAGACCCAAGAAGACATGGATTATATGTCTAAAGTTCCATATGCATCAGCAGTTGGAAGCTTAATGTATGCAATGGTCTGCACAAGGCCTGATATTGCACATGAAGTGGGAGTTGTAAGCAGGTACATGAACAATCCAAGAAAATAACATTGGATGGCAGTAAAATGGATTCTCAGATATTTGAGAGGTACCACAAATCATACGTGCTTTGTAACTAAACATTGCTCTACAGTGGATATGTTGATGTAGATATGTGTGACAGAGATAATGATTTCTACTAATAAAGATTATGTATTTACCGCAGGCGAATGTTTTGTCAGCTTGATTTCAAAATCAAAGTGTTGTTCAATTTTCACATAAGAGTATGTTGCTACTACAGAGGCTAGTAAAGAAATGATTTGGTTACAAAGGTTTATGGATGAATTGGGTAAGAAGCATGATATGGGCACGCTATACAGTGATAGCCAAAGTGCCATTCATCTTACAAAGAACTCAACATTTCATTCCAGGACTAAACACATACATCTCAAGTACCATTTCATACGGTTAGTATTGGAAGATGGAGAGTTGAAGCTGGAAAAGATACACACTAGCCAGAATCCTGCAAATATGCTAACAAAAGTTGTAACCAAGAAGAAACTGAGAATGTGCTCAGTTTCAATTGGTCTTTAAGGATGACGATGAAGATGAGAAACAACCAGGTCCAAAGAGGAGTCATTGTCCAGCAAATGAAGTAGCGGTGGAGTTGCTACAATCAGTCTTCAAGTGGGAGATTGTTGGGTGTGGAGCCTGATTATCTTGTTTACTTTGTATCACAGCATTGGACCCTTGTACCTTAAATGGGGCGGTAACGCCACCTGTAATTAATGCCGTGGGGGACTATATTCTGGCAATGACTTATGGAGGCTGGTTTCGGGGCAAGATCCCTAAGCTGAAAAACAGATGTAAAATTGCCTTGTAAAAGAAGAATGAGTCAATCCGCTGTTCATTAGGCGATGATCCGGACTGGAGAGAAGTTGGTGTTTAGCTAGGTTTTTTCCCTAGAAGGAAACCCTCTTTGTAGCAGAGGGTATTGTATTGCGGCTGTATTACATGTATTCTCTTAGCAGAAAATAGATGGTGGCACGGTGAGAGAGAACAAATGATATTACAGCGGATCTGCTGTAGGTTTTGTCTCTTCATTTTTGCTGGATAATAGAAAGGAAGGACTGGCTATTCAGGGTGGACGTAGCCCAAACTGGGTGAACCACGTATATCTGTGTCTCTCTAGTTTTATGTGTTTTGTGTGCTTGTATTTTCCACATATTTATGTGTTGCATTGCTCCATAATATATAATTTTCTAACAGAAACCCTTGAAGACAAGCTTTGAGACCGTGGCTCTCCTCTGCAAAAAGTGCAGCGAGCTGAGGAAAGGCGCAGTGAAGCCCTGTAAAAGGCGCAGTGTAGTTCTAAAAAGCGCAGCGTGGCCTCTGCAAAAAGTGCAGCGCCTGTGGAAAAAGCGCACTGAAGGAGCTGGAAATTGGTTTTTTACACGAAAAATCAATTTTTTTCTTGGGGAACTTGGAGAGCTTGATGCTTGAGGATCAAAATGAATGACTTTTTGGTCTTTGAGGGCCTTTTATACTTAAATAAATATCATTAAACAAACTTTGACCCACATATCCTTTATTGAAATTAACTTCACATTGCTTCTTTACCTTTAACTTCTTAATTTGATCTTTGAACTTCATTTTTTTAATGGTTTAGGAACACTAGTTGGATTTTTGGACTTTGCTCATTTGTTGATGGAACTTTGAGTTTTGCTGCTACTTGGAACTCTGAGAAATTATTACAAATGAGGAACATAAAATCACATTTTGCTTTGAAATCAAATTTACAAATGAAACTTATTGATGAAATTTATTTATTGTCACTCCTTCACTTGCTAGACTTTATGCATGAAATGGTGATTTGATGACCTTGGAAATCCTAAGACCTAATGGAGACTCTGACTGAATGAAATAGTGATGAAAATTACTGAAATGATGATGAAAACTCATAAATGATGGTACACTCAGCAAAGTAGTGAAATGAGCCAACAAGTAGTAAAATTTTCAGAGTGAGATCAGACCTAGATCTACATCCAGTGACCAAATTTTTGCATGATGACCTAAGGGAATGACAAAAATTTGAAAATGGGACCCCAATATGACATGATAAGAGTCTATTTAATCATTGGTGGCAGGATGCAAAAACTGACACTAACATTGGCTCCAGCTGGGGATGACAGCTCCTTGGAGGTGTCAAGAACACCATAGACCAAGTAGCTTAACCATTAGGTATGGATTCAAATGTTGAAAACCAACTGAATGTTGAAAACTTGATATAATAAACTTACTCGAAAAAAACTCAAAATTGACTTGAATTTGACTAACTTAACTTTGAAAACAACATAAAACCAATGAAACTTTATGGCCTTCACATCGGGCTCCAAGCTACGGTGATTCTCCGCTTCACACTTTGCAGAAAAGTTAAACTGATATTTACGATGGAATTTGGAAATATGAAATCTACATCAAAAAAGATAATGCTTAAGGAACCTACCATTGACCTAACCTCCTAAGCATTCTTCTCCATCCATCTCTTTCAATATGAAATAATGTTGTCCGCGAAAATTTGAGATCTTGTATGGCCCTTTCCACAGGTTCTCAAATTTTTCGTGCTTCCCTTTTTCCTCGTTTCTTGCATCCCATCTGAGGACCACATCTTCAAGATTAAAATCATCCACCTTGGTCTTGCAGTAATATACCTTATTTATCTTTTCATGAAGCTTTTAGGTGTTCTACAATACCTCGTCTCTTGTTTGGTGAAGATGGATCATCATATTTATCTGGCGATGTACATCATTTTCTTCGCTTCCTGCTTCTTGCAGCAATTTCATGACCGGGATTGCAATGATGTAGGAAAAACAATGTATATACCATAAACCAACTGAAAAGGGGACATTCCTATCGATTTCTTACTGCTCACCCTGTCCGCCCACAAATCATTAACAAGATTTTTGTGCCAGTTCTTCTTGTTTGCCTCCAGCATCTTCTTTATGATATTAATCAAAGATTTATTAGAATATCCTGTTAAGCCATTACCTTGTGGATAATAGGCAATTGAGTGCCCCAATTTGATGTTGTCCTTGTCACGGAACTCAACCATTCTCTTCGACTTTAATGCAGCGACGTTTTTGGTAATGATCTTATGAGAACAACCAAAATGAGACAAAATGTTAGTCTCAAAAAATTGAATAATTACTAAATCTATTGCTTGCCTTGTTGGGATCGCTTCAATCCATTTGGTGAAGTAGTCGATGGCCGTTAAGATCCATTTATGTTGTGCAGATGATGTAGGGTGAATCTCTCTGATAAAGTCAAGGCCACACTGTTGAAAAGGTGCATGTATTGAAATAGGCTGCAAAGGTAATGGAAGAAGTCTTCTTTTACCTTGAAACACCTGACACTCATGGCAACTCATCACTGTTTTGTACAAGTATGCAAAAAGAGTTGGCCAATAATATCCCGCTCTCAACACTTTGTTAGTCGTGGTTTTCCAAAATAGGTGACATCCACTTCTTGGCTTCATTTTTAACTAAACAGTTCAGAAAAATACCTCCAGGGTCTTTCCAATAAAGAGCGTTCTCCAAAATGTAGTATTTGGCAGCCTTCAACTTCAATGACCTACCCTTACTATTAGAAATTCCTGGAGGAGGATTTAAATGCTGAAGAACATATATAATGTTTGAATACCAAGGAGAGGAAAGAAAAATATCATATACATGTATGAGAGTGCCATCCTCTTCTTCATCGGATAATTTTGAAATGGTGTTGATGTCTAGAGCATGTAAGTTTGACTCAGCCATGAGATTGGCTAAACCCTGACCTTTTATCAGTTTTGCGGGCTTGATCTCTAGATTATATTCTAACATTACGACTATCCACTTCCCTCTTTTGCCTTCTGGATCAGTCTGCATAAGAACATCATTTACTACTGCATTGGGGACATAAGATAGAATATATGAATGTAAGATGTATACACATAAATCATTCAATGCCTTTACCAAATCTAAGGCTTGCTTCTCAATTATATTGTACCGAAGAGCTGCATCCCTAATAGTACGACTGAAAAATGCAGTGGGCTACTCGGTCTTATCCTTCTTTTGCATCAAGACCGCAGCCAAGGTATGCTTGGAGGCAAATGAGAATATGATAAAATCAATAGAGTAATTAGGGCTAATTAAAACAGGGTTTGTGGTTAAGGCAAACTTCACTGAGTTAAAAGACTTTTTGGCATCCTCAAACCACTTTACCTCATTGTCTTTCTTTAACATGTTGGTCATTTCTCGAAGGTACTCAACCAAATTTGGAATAAATCTGCGTAAGAATTTCATCTTACCATTGAAAGCTTGGATTTATTTCTTACAGCGTGGAAATTCAATTTTTTGAATAGCCTCTATTATTGCCTAAATCCACCTTAGGCTGAAGGAAGGCAGAGTTCAGGGTAACATCATACCACGCTCAGTCTGGTAGCTAGCCCTACCAGAACAGGAGAGGGCTCTCTCCGGGTCAATCTCAGCGAAAAGTATTCAATGGGGCTTGAGATGACTGAAATAAAAACTAATCTTAGGCTAGATATACAAATAAGAGGATATGTTTTTATTTTAGGGTTTTTGTTGGAAAAAGGGAAAGGCAATTTTTGGGCTTGGGGATCAGGCCAAATTCTTGCAGAGTTCAAGTTGGGGCAGGGAAGGCAATGACTTTGATTTCTTAGATTCAATGAATGGATGGAAAAGACTGCTGAGGAGCTGAAGAGGGAAAGAAGGTGCGAGGATCCTCTTCAAACTAACGAAAACATATAAAACTAAACAAAATTTTAAGGCAGAGCACCAACAAACTAATGAATTCTACCTTAGTTACTCATTGTTTAATTCAGAAGCAAAGAGAAGGGAAATGGCCTGCATATAACATTAATGAAACTTACAGATACATGGAGAAAAACATCATCAAAACTCAGAGCCACAAGGATCCCAACAAGTGCTGCAAAACTCTAGTCTTTCCTTTGCCAAAAATATGAAATGAATATACAATGAGGTGCCAAACTATTCCCAAAAGTCTAACCTTGAAAATGTCTCAGAAAATACATGATATAGACCATCCTAACCCCTTCCCATGCCTCTAGGGGTCGAGCTCATCCTTCTAGGAGCTGTTTCAACCAATTCTAAACTAGGAACTGAAATCTAGGCAATCAAACAATTTGCCTCTATATGCTAGGAATCTGATCCATTCATTTAATTTTCACTTTTTAGTAAATGAATCCTCTAGAACAAGTAAATGTGAGCCAAAATTACATCATAGTCATAAATTTACATCAATATAGATCAATAATTACATCAAAAAGTGAAGCTAGTCAAAACTGGGCGAATTTCTGAGCTGAAGAGTCAAAATGAGGCCAAATTCTCTATGCGTCGTGCCCAAAAACTCAATGCATCGTGCCACGTTGGGCCTGTTTTTGAGGCACTTCCCGAAGTCCAAATAGGTCTCATGATAGCTATTTGGAAATCCCTGTCTGTATACTATCCAACCCAAGTGGAATTTTTCAATTTGGAGTTTATTTTCCCCTCCAAAACTACAATCTCCCAAGACTGGTTCCTGCTGGTGCAAAAGGTGGCAGAAAGGCCATTTTTGGTGTGTTTTTAACCCTTAAGACCATCCAGAACTTGATTAAATCTCTTAGCCATTCCTGAGCATGCATAATTTATCATAAAAAATCCAAAAATATCAATTTTTCCTCCAGAAGATCTCTCAAACGTAAGCGCGCACCAAGTGGCGCGACGCGTCGGGCGGAAAAATCTGTTTTGCGACCAAAATTTCAAAAATGACAAAATTTTCCCCAAACTTGCTAAAATTTGGAGTGAAGGTCCCTCATCAAGTTTCATGATCATCCAAAGAAGCTTTGGCCAAGATTTTAAGTGGATCAAGCCTTTTGCGCCTCCTTAGTGCCCTTCTCAGCCTTGCTTTTAGGATCTTCATTTTTGCTTTGCAAACATGTGTGTGGGCCCAATAGTGGTTCTTCATATGTCTGAGCATGTATTTGTCCCTATTGGCCTTTGCCAATAGTTTCTCAAGATGAATTTTGACTCTCGTAAGGCAAGTCTCCTGCTCAAATGGTGTCATGTCACCTGGTCTCTTTCGGGCCAATTCACGGTCTTCACGGATTTTCCGCAACTCTATGAGTGTCTGTTGATCCTCCAATTGTTTATTCCACTGCTCCAAGTAATTTATAACCCACTAAGCTCTCTGTAATTTCTCGGTCAGTGTGTCAATCTCATCTTTCTGCTCCTGGATGAATTCTTTCAGCTTTGAGCTGGGAGAGCTCGAATCAACATCGATCAATATAAAATCAGTATCTTGGCCTCCTGAGGGGCCCTCATCCTGCATAGGCTATTTGCCTTTTTCTTGTACTTGTGCTGATGTAGAAGGCAAGACCCCATCCACGCCATGTGGAGATAGTAATCGCACTGCTGTTGAAGGTAACGAGACCCCTTCCACCCCAGGTGGAAATAGTACTCGTCGTGTTGCTGCAAATAAGGCTCTGGTACCTCTCTGATAGGTTACACACACTGGAACACTGATAGGCTCTGTCTCAGGAACCTAAAACTGATGTGAAGGCTCACCTGCATCGTGAACAATCTCTGGAGGAGGCTGAGGGGCTGTAAAGAAGTCACGGGAAATGAAATCCTCCCATGCAATGCCCTGCAATCCAAGCTGATGTACCACAATCATCTTGATGAGCGCATAATGATAAATGATGTTATGTTGCTACTCTGGAGTCTTCTTCTGCGCAAGGGTAGTCATCCGCTCTATGTTTCGGCACATGAAGTATGGAATATTCATCGGTCTCACTCTTGTGAAATGCATCAACAGTCTGATGTGGTATGCATAAAGGCATGAGAATCTACCCTCACAACTAAAGTATCTAATGATGAGCTTCATTAATGGCGCATAGGACTCCTTCAAGAATCTGAAAGGAAACACCCTACTGATCTGCCTCATATAACCAGGCCTGATGTAAGGTTCATAATATGCTCTATCCAGCTGCTGTCTCTTATTCCACTCTTCACCTATGTTTGGTATCCCGGTTGCCTAAGAAATGGTTTTTGGTGTCAGGGTGAAGTTCACTCTAGAAAGGTTTACATGACCATCACGCAAATGTAAAACAAATAAGCGAACCAACTCCTGATGATGTTGAATCTAAGCAATCATCTCATAATACTGAAAACATGAATGTTGCTGAAATCATGCCATTGCAAGCGGGCAAGCCTGCAACTGAGTCAAGGAAGTGGGCTCTTCTCTGATGTGCTTACCACTTTTATGAAGCCTTCTCGATACATTTAGCTATGTGGTTGAGTCACTATCTTGCTCATATGATGAATTTGTCTCTGACATGATGCTTTGCAATGTGTATAAGAAGTATATGCTGATATATATGTGGTGAAAATAAGAGTTTGGTTTGTTTGAAAATGAGAAATAGGTTTTTTTGCTTCAATGCCAAATATGCCAAAGGGAAATGAAGGGCTGTGGTAAGTATGAACCGTAGGAAAAGTGGGGGTTTGTAAAGTGAATTTAATGCAATAACATTCACTTGACTTTTTTGGGGAACTTTGGAATTTAGGGGTTTTATAAGTGATATGGGAGAGGGAAAAATGATAGGGTTTAGGATAGGGAAAATGTGAAGAAAGGATATGAGTAGTTTTGTAGAGGAATAGGGAATAGGAGAGGGATATGATAACAATGTGACAGTGATGGGGAATGGAGTTCGAACAAATTGGCATCAACAAGCTGACTTTAAATTTCAAACATAAACCCTAAGGGAGCAGATTTTGATATGGATTTAGGGTTTAAAAATTTGGCCTTCAAACTCTTATAACCTCCTCTCTAAATCGCAGCAAATACAGACTGAAATCAATGGCAAAGGCACACTAACACTTACTTGGAGCAAAAGATTCGAGTTGATTTAACATTTGATGAAGCGGTGATGAATTTCAGTCTTGGAAGCTCTATGCGCCGCGCACAAGCCCAGTGTGCCGCGCTCCGTGGATGCGCCGCGCTAGTGGAAAAATGCACTATGGCAGGAGGCCCAGTGCGTCGCGCAGCCTATGTGCATCGCGCTCTTACCCAATGCGCCGTGCGCACTCTAAACACAGTCTTGGCTTCAAAATTACAACTTCACCCTATCACCACTAAACTTCGACTTTCAATCGATCTCTTGGATGCAAATGGCTATTCAAACAATGAAAATGCCTCAAATAGTGATGGATTTGATTTTTGTTTCTCAAAAACCCACTTTGTAATTTTTTGGCTTGGCACTTTTTCACTTTAATACAAACTCTGTCTTTTTGTTTCCTCTTTGATTTTTGGCTGAATTGATGGCTTTCTTGGTTCATTTTTTGTAGGGATGGTGGCATTGGATTTCGGAAAAGGATGACCAGGGCTGCATTTGAAGTATTTCATGATGGAAGACTTTAAAAATACATATTTATTACAAACAACAAATTTGACGATTTCTTCCTCAAAACAGAGTTTTGAAGAAGAATCATCCCTGAGCATTATTGATGATGGAAATCTTGAAATGAAAACTTATTGAAGACATCCTCATGGTCTGCGGGCATTATTTGACATTCTGAAGACCAAAGCCTAGACCTAATGACTGAAATGACTCTTTTTTGACCAACATACCACCTATGACTGTAAATGACTGAAATCAACTTTAATGAATTTTGATAAATTTTGACCAACCCAGCAGGTACAAACATGAGGGAAACTAGTGAAGAGACCCTTTCGTCAGATGATGGCATGCCCCTAACGGAATGCAGATGAATGAGCAGAATGAGACACCTAAAAATGAAATGCAATAAGAGAAATGATCTCTGACGGAGAGATGTAAAGACCGACTCTAACATTGGCTCCAATGGGGATGGTAGCTCCTTGGAGGTGCTAAGAACGACAGATCTTTGGGAGAGCAGACCAGTGCCTTCATCCATTGGGCTATGGATTCCACAATTTTGACAAAGCAACTCAAGAGTGTTGACTGAATTTATTTGACTGAAACTTTGACTCATACTGACTCAATTTTTAAAACAGAAATGACTGAACCAAACCGACTAGACAGACTCAAACCGAAACTGAAATCCTTCTTCAGAATTATAGCCTTCACTTCGGGCCCCAAACTGAAGAAAAGACCTCCGTGCACACTTGCGATGAAATTGAAATAAATGATATGTACAATGACAATGTGATCAGAGAAAATATCTTAGAAATGGTACCGCTTGAGCAGTCGACCATTGACCGGCCCTCCTGGACAGTCTTCACCGTTCATCTCCTTCAAAAGAAAGGCATTCTGACCTCGATATGCTGCAATATTGAATGGACCTTTCCAGATATTTTCAAACTTACCGTGTTTACCTTTGTCCTCATTCCTAGCATCCCACTTCAGCACCACTTCCTCCAATTGGAATTTATCCACCTTCGCTTTCCTGTCATAGATTTTCTTGATTCTCTCCTGCAACTTGAATGTGTTCTGGAAAACCTCTTCTCTCGTTTGCTGCAAATGAATCATTTGATTTATCCTTCTCTGCATATGGCTTTCTTCACTGCCAGCTTCCTGAAGAAGCTTGACCACCAGAACAGCAAGAGAGGTAGGAAACACTGTATCCACTCCATAAACTAACTCAAAGGGGGACATACCAATGGACTTCTTTTGACTCACCTGATCAGCCCATAGCGCATTGACCAGCTTCTTATGCCAACTCTTCTTGTTTATGTCCAGCAACTTTTTAATGATGTTGACTAAAGATTTATTGGAAGATTCCACCAAACCGTTGCCTTGCGGATGATAGGCGGTTGAATGCCCCAAAATGATTTTATACTTGGCACAAAACTCAATCATATTTCTTGATTTAAAAGCTGCTGCATTATCAGTGATCAATTTATTCGGGCAACCAAAACGAGACAAAATGTTGTTCTCAAGGAAAGAAATGATTACCGAATCGATAGCTTGTCTGGTGGGAACTGCTTCGATCCATTTCGTGAAGTAATCAGTCGCCGTTAGGATCCATCTATGCTGTCCTGAAGAAGGAGGATGGATCTCCCCAATGAAATCCAAACCCCACTACTGAAAAGGGGCGCTTACCTCAATAGGTTTAAGCGGCAAAGGCTGTAATTTCTGTCTTCCTTCGAAAATCTGGCACTCATGGCAGCCTTTGACTGTTTTATACACATCAACAAACAATGTCGGCCAATAGTATCCCGCTCTCAAAATCTTATTGGCTGTTGTTTTCCAAAAATGGTGACCCCCGCAGTCTCCTTTATGGAAATCCTCCATTACCTTCTTCGCTTCTTCCTCCACCAAACAATTTAACAAAACACCACCCAGATCTTTCCAATAAAGTGCATAATTCAAAATACAAAATTTTGCAGCCTTCAGTTTCAGAGTTCTACCTTTGTTTCTAGTCATGCCGGGCGGTGATGACAAATTTTGAAGAACATACACAATATCTGAATACCATGGGGAAGCAACAAAAATTTCCGATACCTGAAGTGGCGAATTCTCCTCATCCTCATCAGACATAGCAGCAATCATATTTATGTCTAGCGCATGCAAATTCGATTAAGCCATAAGCTTCGCCAGCCCCTGTCCCTTGATAAGCTTCGTGGGCCTTATCTCCACATCATACTCCAGCAAAGCTGCAATCCACTTGCCTCGTCTTCCTTCCGGATCAGTTTGTACTAAAACATCTTTCACGACAGCGTTAGGAACATAAGCCAAAATATGGGAATGCAAAATGTATACCCGGAAATCCTTTAATGCTTTTACCAGTGCCAGAGCTTGCTTCTTAATGATGTTGTACTTCAAGGCTGCGTCTCTTATAGTTTGACTGAAAAAAGCTATTGGCTTCTCATGCCCATCTCTTTTCTGCATTAACATAGCTGCCATGGTATGCTTCGAAGCAAAGGAAAACAAAATAAAATCTTGGGTGTAATCCGGGCTGATTAACACCAGAGCTGAAGACAGTGCTAACTTCACCAAATTAAAGGACTTTACCGCCTCTTCAGTCCACTTCACTTGGCTGTCCTTTTTCAGCATATTTTTTATCTCTCTTAGATGTTCAGCAAGGTTAGAGACAAAACGACGTAAAAATTTCATCTTACCATTAAAAGACTGAATCTCCTTCTTGTTCCTAGGAGGATCAATTTGCTGAATTGCTTCAACACGTGCTGGATCAATACAAATGCCATATTTTGAAATAATGTGACCAAGTAATTTGCCCTCATCCATGGAAAACAAGCTCTTTTTAGGATTAAGCGAGACACCATATTTTCTGCACTTTTGAAAAACAACTTTCAAGTGATACATATGCTCTTCATCTGAATTGGAAAAGACCATCAAATCATCAAGGTATATAACAAGGAAAACATCTTTCTCATTCGCAAAATCCATGTCCATCGCCCGCTGGAAAGTCGCAACAGCATTTTTCAAACCGAATGGCATCTTGGCATAGTGGAAAGTTCCCCACGAAGTGGTGAACGCGGTTTTGTCTCGGTCGTCCTCATGGACCAAAATTTGGTTATATCCAGAATAACCATCGAGTAGTGACATGCGACATGCTCCAACTACTCGCTGCAGTATATGATCCATTTTGGGCTATGGATAATTGTCCTTCAATGACACCTTGTTCAAATTTCAGAAATCAATGCACAATCGAATCTCACCTGTCTTTTTCCGCACTGGCACTAAATTGGAAATCCAATCAGAAAATCTGATGGGAACAATGATTCCTACTTTGTACAACCTGTTTACCTCCTTCTCAATCGATGGCAGCAACTTTGGGTTGATTCTTCTTAGCTTATGTCTGAAAGGCTTTTGATTAGGTTTGATTGGGATAGTGTGCTAAATTATATTGGTATCATACGTCTTTAAATCTGAATAATCCCAAGCGAAAGCATCGGAAAATGAAGACAAAAAACTCACATATTTTGCTTTTACCTCCGGTGGCAATGATTTGGATAACCTCACCATCTTGGGGTCTTCAGCTGTTCGAATATTTACATCTTCAACTCCTTTTTCAGTCGGCCGTAAGGTTGGTTTCTTTGCTACATCATCCTAATCGAAGAGCTCTTCTAAAGGTATCAAACCTTTAGGAATAACGTTATCTTTCAGCTGCAACACTTCCATTTGATTTACTTGCACGTCAGCTTCACCATCATCATGTTCTACATCAATTGAGGTATCTTTGAACTTCCCTTTATTTTGCAGAAAATCATTAATCTCATCATCATCTTGGAAAACTTGCCAACATCTTTGATTATCCGGGACAGTAGGACGGTGCTTCACATGGATTTCGAACTTATTACTTGAATTCATTGGGATCTTCAAATTAATTGTTGCCTTAGCAAGTGCATCTGCAATTCCATTTTGAATGCGAGGAATACAAGTCAAAGTATAATCTGAAAACTGCTTCAAAATATCCAGAACAGCATTCCGGTAAGCCCGCATTCGGGGATGCTTCGTTTGGTATTCACCCTTCACTTGCTTAATCACCAATTCAGAGTCGCCATAGACTGCAATTCTCTTAGCATTCATCTTTCTAAGAATTTTTAGGCCAGCAATCAGAGCTTCATACTAAACCTCATTGTTTGAACAATCGAATGCTAATTTGTAAGAACATACCCGTACATTGCTCGGTACCTTGTTTGGAGCGGAAAAAGGACTGCGTACCCAAATAACAATTCCAACACCATCATTTCCCACTGCACCATCGAAATCCATGGTCCATAGACCCTCTTCATCATCTTATAATTGCTGAAATTGTGCTAGCTCTGTTTTTCTTGCGTGCTGTCCACTATCTTTAGCTGATTGCTCAACTGTGCTTTCCGGTTTTTGCCTTTCTTTCTGCAAAACTTCTCTGAAATTCTCGATAATCTCTGGAATATCTTCTTCTTGAACTAACTGACTATCTACATCATTGAAACTAACGGCAAACAAAACAAAAGACTCTAAATATGTATGTACATAATTAATCGGATGATTGACCGGTTTCTCCTTGGTTGTAATCATATACTTCATTTTTTGTTCCCGGTACAACTTTCTCATTTGACCAAACACGAGAATCGTTGCATAGGAGAAATCTAATTGTAATGTCCCTTTCAATTTTTCTCCCAAAGATCTGGAAAGCAACATACCAAACCTGGGAGGAATGTCTGCCACAACTACGTCCATCAAAACATTCTTTGTGGGAATCTGATCCAAACTAACAACCAAGTCTTTAATGAGCCCAATACATCTCACTCTGCTAGAATCAAATGAATAAAGATCATGATACTTCCTAGTGATGTCTAAACCCAACTTCTCCATGATTGCCTTCGGCATGAGATTATGGGAAGCACCAGAATCGAACATGGCATTATGCAATACAAACTCATGCAATCGAAGACTGATATAAAAAGGAGGCACTTCGCTATCTGGAGACTCACCATCCAAAGCTGGTCCAAATATCAGTTCAGGTTGATCATCTTCAATATTCACCATATCAGACATGGGATCGAAATTCAAAATTTTGGAAACTTGACCTCTATAACTGCTGTTCTTCATTAGTTCAGTCAAGGGAATGGATACCTTTAACTTAGAAATCTCATTCTCCAAACTAAAGGCTGAAGTCTTTTCGATCTCTTTGGCTAGAACATATTTATTTTCAGCCTTCTCCCTCAATGTAATTGGTTGATTTGATTTTTCTGCTGATGATGACTTGGTGGCAGCGAGATCAACTATCTCTTTTTCTTTCTTTTGTGCAACAGGTGAATCGTTTTTAGGTGCTGAAACTTCCTTTCTCTTTTGGATTGGGTTGACAGGCACATCTTTATTTCTAGGAGAATATTGCTTTTGCTGGGCTGACAAGGCATTCATATAACCTCTCTGATACTCATCCGACTCTTCCTCAAGAGCTGCATCATTGGCCAAGATAAAATCCTCATCTCTTTGTACAGCTGAACTTTCTGCATACTCCTCATCTTCGGTGATATAAATGGGCAAATCATCAGGAGTAAAGAAATGATTTTCCTCCCCTACTACATCATCTTCATCATCTGAATCCTGACCAACAAAATTCTGCTAAAGAGGTGTCTTTACTTGCTGCTAGACTGCTGGTTCTTGTGCTTGTTGTTCTCGTTGTTTAATCCTGAATTGGGGCTGTTGCTGACCACGGAAGTTGGGATTTTGAATCTGCGCTTCAGGCTTATCAAGTGTGAACCTTTCAAACATTTTTTCCACTTTACGAAGTAGTTGATCTGATGTAGATGTAGAAGCTTCTTCCTTTATTACAACTTTCTTCTCTGCTTTCAATCTAGCTCTCTTGTCATTCAAATTTGCCTCAACACTCACCGCAATTTTCTGCATATATTCTAAAGTGGGCGGATCTCTGTCTCGTAATGAATAGGCCATCTCTGGATCAAAACCATCCGGGAATTTTAACAAATCTGACTTCTTAGAAGGCCTCAAATCATCAGGAATTGCATTATAAACCGCATTAAATCTGATAATATAGTCTTGGACGGACTCACCAGCATTATGTTTGATCTTGGTATATTCAGAAGTGATTTGAAGTGGATCTTTCTTCATTTCCCACCGATCTAGAAACTGTCTCTGAAGCTCTTCTAATGTATTAATACTTCTAGGCTGCAAAGCTCTGAACCACTTACGTACCTCACCTCCAAAAGTTTGCACAAACAATCTCATGGTGACATTCTCTTCATCAATTTCATGGAGATCAAAGAAGTCTGTCATTCTATCAATATGCTGCTGAGCGGGCACACTTTGAGGAGTACCATCAAACAATGGGATTTTACTCTGATAATCAGTGGGCATGGGATCTAAGTTCTGGGGCAAGACAAGAGGTGCGAATCTAGCAGCCATTGCTCTTGGTGAATTTATGATCTGTCTTGGAGAAACGAGTGGAGTAGGGGCAGTAGATGTACGAGGTGTATGTGGTGGATATGGAGGAGGAACTACTACAGATTTCTAATCAGATATAGATGGTTGCACGAGAATGGTAGGAATGAAAGAAGGCTCAGTGTGAACTTGTGAATCAGAAGTAACTGCTGATGGACCAAGAGTTTCAGAAGCAGATTCGATAAACTCAGGAATATTCGTTGCCACAATAGAGTTTTGGATGTTCAAGATGTAACTATCAATGGATCTATTAGCTTGTTCAATCTCAAGATACTTGATAAAATCAGGATTTATGACAGTAGAACCAGTAGCACTTTCAGATTTAGTTTCAAACAACGACAACTCGAATTGATCATCAAACTCAATATCTTCAAGGAATTCAAATACAGTAGGGCATGAATGAGATTTAAACAAAGGGATCACGGGACTTTCTCGACGGAGGATTCTTGAAATCAGATTGGGGTTCTCATACACTGGAGGTGGATCAGGATCGGGATTAGCTCTAGTATGTCTTCTGGAAGCCAGTGTGTTGATCTATTCAAAAATCAAAGGACAAAACCGATCTATTTCAGCCTATCAAATTCTAGACTCAATCACCCAAAAGTCCAGAACGATGTAATATACTGGGGTAATTCACAAGTCAAATGTCACGTTCACAAGCTAGACCGGAGATTGACTGAAGCAGCGTTTATCTACTTCCTCTAATGCAAAGCAAAAGCGTTTCGAAGGCTACCTGGCATAACTTCAGGCTCCGTTTGTAGCTTATGAAACAAATAACACCAACAAGCAAACCATTTTCTCCCCAGTATGGTCGCCACTATGTTATTTCCCAAATCCACCTTAGGCTGAAGGAAGGCGGGATTCAGGGTAACACCAAACCACGCTCAGTCTGGTAGCTAGCCCTACCAGAACAGGAGAGGGCTCTCTTCGGGTCAATCTCAGGAAAAATGTATCAATAGGGTCTTGAGATGACTAAAATGAGTGCTAATTTTAGGCTAGGTATACAAATATGAGGATTTGTTTTGATTTTTAGGGTTTTTGCTAGAAAAAGGGAAAGGCAATTTTTGGGCTTGGGGATGAGGCCAAATTCTTGCAGAGTTCAAGTTGGGGCAGGGAAGGCAATGACTTTGATGTCTTAGATTCAATGAATGGATAGAAAAGACTGTTGAGGAGCTGAAGAGGGCAAGAGGGTGCAAGGATCCTCTTCAAACTGATGAAAACATATAAAACTAAACAAAAGTTTAAGGCAAAGCACCAGCAAACTAATGAATTCTACCTTAGTTACTCATTTGTTTAATTTCGGAAGCAAAGAGAAGGGAAATGGCATACATAAACATTAATGAAACTTATAGATACATGGAGAAAAACATCATCAAAACTTAGAGCCACAAGGATCCCAACAAGTGCAGCAAAACTCTGGTCTTTCCTTTTCCAAAAATCTGAAATGAATATACAATGAGGTGCCAAACTATTCCCAAAAGTCCAACCCTGAAAATGTCTCAGAAAATACATGATATAGACCATCCTAACCCCTTCCCATGACTCTAGGGGTCGAGCTCATCCTTCTAGGGGCTGTTTCAACCAATTCTAAACTAGGAACTGAAATCTAGGCAATCAAACAACTTGCCTCTATATGCTAGGAAACTGATCCATTCATTTAATTTTCACTTTTTAGTGAATGAATCCTCTAGAACAAGTAAATGTGAGCCAAAATTACATCATATTCATCAATATACATCAAGATAGATCAATAATTACATCAAAAATTAAAACTAGTCAAAACTGGGTGAATTTTTGAGCTGAAGAGTCAAAATGAGGCCAAATTTCTCTATGCGCCGCGCCCAAAAACTCAATGCATCGCACCACTTTGGGCATGTTTTTTAGGAACTTACCGAAGTCCAAATTAAGCTCATGATAGCTCGTTGGAAAGCCCTGTCTGTCTACTATCCAACCCAAGTGGAATTTTTCAATTTTGAGTTCATTTTCCCCTCAAAAACTGCAATCTCCCAAGACTGTTTCCTGCTGGTGCAAAAGGTGGCAGAAAGGCCATTTTTGGTGTGTTTTTGACCCTTAAGACCATCCATAACTTGATGAAATCTCTCAGCCATTCCTGAGCATTCATAATTTATCATAAAAAACCCAAAAATATCAAGTTTTCCTCCAGAAGATCTCTCAAACGTAAGCGCGCGCCAAGTGGCGCGACGCGTCGGGCAAAAAAATATGTTTTGCGACCAAAATTTCAAAAATGACAAAATTTTCCCCAAACTTGCTGAAATTTGGAGTGAGGGTCCCTCATCAAGTTTCATGCTCAGCCAAAGAAGCTTCGGCCAAGATTTGAAGTGGATCAGGCCTTTTGCGCCTCCTTAGTGCCCTTCTCAACCTCGCTTTCAGCATCTTCATTTTCGTTTTGCAAACATGTGTGCGGGCCCAATAGTGGTTCTTCATATGTCTGAGCATGTCTTTGTCCCTATTGGCCTTCACCAATAGTTTCTCAAGATTAATGTTGACTCTCGTAACGCAAGTCTCCCGCTCAAATGGTGTCATGTCACCTGGTCTCTTTCAGGCCAATTCACGGTCTTCATGGATTTGCCGCAACTCTATGAGTGTCTGCTGATCCTCCAATTGTTTATTCCGCTGCTCCAAGTAATTTATAACCCACTGAGCTCTCTGCAATTTCTTGGTCAGTGTGTCGATCTCAGCTTTTTGCTCCTGGATGATTTCTTTCAGCTTTGAGCTGGGAGAGCTCAAATCAACATCGATCAATATAAAATCAGTATCTTGGCCTCCTGACGGGCCCTCATCTTGCATAGGCTTCTTGCCTCTGTCTTGTACCTGTGCTGATGTAGAAGGCGAGACCCCTTCCATGCCATGTGGAGATAGTACTCGTGCTGCTGTCGAAGGTAACAAGACCCCTTCCACCCCAGGTGGAGATAGTACTCGTCGTGCTGCTGCAAATAAGGCTCTGGTACCTCTCTGATAGGTAACACACACTGGAACACTGATAGGCTCTGTCTCAGGAACCTCAAACTGATGTGAAGGCTCACCTGCATCGTGAACAATCTCTGGAGGAGGCTGAGGGGCTGTAAAGAAGTCACGGGAAATGATATCCTCCCATGCAATGCCCTGCAATCCAAGCTGATGTACCACAATCATCTTGATGAGCGCATAATGATAAATGTTGTTATGTTGCTGCTCTGGAGTCTTCTTTTGCACAAGGGTAGTCATCCGCTCTATGTTTCAGCACATGAAGTATGGAATATTCATCAGTCTCACTCTCATGAAATGCATCAACAGTATGATGTGGTATGCATAAAGGCTTGAGAATCTACGCTCGCAACTGAAGTATCTAATGATGAGCTTCATTAATGGCGCATAGGACTCCTTCAAGAATCTGAAAGGAAACACCCTGCTGAGCTGCCTCATATAACCAGGCCTGATGTAAGGTTCATAATATTCTCTATCCAGCTGTTGTCTCTTATTCCACTCTTCACCTATGTTTGGTATCCCGGTTGCCTCAGAAATTGTTTCTGGTGTCAGGGTGAAGTTCACTCCAGCAAGGTTTACATGACCATCACGCAAATGTAAAACAAATAAGCGAACCAACTCCTGATGATGCTGAATCTGAGCAATCATCTCACAATACTGACAACACGAATGTTGCTGAAAGCATGCCATTGCAAGCGAGCAGGCCTGCAACTGAGTCAAGGAAGTGGGCTCTTCTCTGACGTGCTTACCACTTTTATGAGGCCTTCTTGGTACATTTAGCTCTGTGGTTGAGTCACTGTCTTGCTCATATAATGAATTTGTTTCTGACATGGTGCTTTGCAATGTGTATAACAAGTATATGCTGATATATATGTGGTGAAAATAAGAGTTTGGTTTGTTTGAAAATGAGAAATAGGTGTTTTTTCTTCAATGCCAAATATGCCAAAGGGAAATGAAGGGTTGTGGTAAGTATGAACCGTGGGAAAAGTGGGGGTTTGTCAAATGAATTTAATGCAATAACAGTCACTTGACTTTTTGGGGAACTTTGGAATTTAGGGGTTTTATAAGTGATATGGGAGAGGGAAAAATGATAGGGTTTAGGATAGGGAAAATGTGAAGAAAGGATATGAGTAGTTTTGTAGAGGAATAGGGAATAGGAGAGGGATATGATAACAGTGTGATAGTGATGGGGAATGGAGTTCGAACAAATTGGCATCAACAAGCTGACTTTAAATTTCAAACATAAACCCTAAGGGAGCAGATTTTGATATGGATTTAGGGTTTAAAAATTTGGCCTTCAAACTCTTATAACCTCCTCTCTAAATCGCAGCAAATACAGACTGAAATCAATGGCAAAGGCACACTAACACTTACTTGGAGCAAAAGATTCGAGTTGATTTAACATTTGATGAAGCGGTGATGAATTTCAATCTTGGAAGCTTTGTGCGCCGCGCACAAGCCCAGTGCGTTGCGCTCCATGGATGCATCGCGCCAGTGGAAAAATGCACTGTGGCAGGAGGCCCAGTGCGTCGCACAGCCTATGTGCGCCGCGCTCTTACCCAATGCGCCGCGCGCACTCTAAACACAGTCTTGGCTTCAAAATTACAACTTCGCCCTCTCACCACTAAACTTCGACTTTCAATCGATCTCTTGGATGCAAATGGCTATTCAAACAATGAAAATGCCTCAAATAGTGATGGATTTGATTTTTGTTTCTCAAAAACCCACTTTGTAATGTTTTGGCTTGGCACTTTTTCACTTTAATAAAAACTCTTTCTTTTTGTTTCCTCTTTGATTTTTGGCTGAATTGATGGCTTTCTTGGTTGATTTTTTGCAGGGATGGTGGCATTGGATTTCGGAAAAGGATTACCAGGGCTGCATTTGAAGTATTTCATGACGGAAGACTTTAAAAATACATATTTATTATAAACAACAAATTTGACAATTTCTTCCTCAAAACAGAGTTTTGAAGAAGAATCATCCTTGAGCATTATTGATGATGGAAATCTTGAAATGAAAAATTATTGAAGACATCCTCATGGCCTGCGGGCATTATTTGACATTCTGAAGACCAAAGCCTAGACCTAATGACTGAAATGACTCTTTTTTGACCAACATACCACCTATGACTGTAAATGACTGAAATCAACTTTAATGAATTTTGATAAATTTTGACCAACCCAACAGGTACAAACATGAGGGAAACTAGTGAAGAGACCCTTCCGTCAGATGATGGCATGCCCCTAACAGCCTCAACCCAAGAAGGGTCAATCTGGATTCCATCCTTGGAGATGATGTGACCGAGAAGCTTGCCCTCCTCCATGGAAAAAAGGCTCTTTTTTGGATAAAGATAAATTCTGAATTTCGTGCATTTATGAAATACATTTCTTAAGTGATACAAGTGTTCATCATTGGAATGAGAGAAAATTGTCAAATAATCTAGATATACCACTAATAAAACATCTTTCTCATCTGCAAAGTCTATGTCCATCGCCTGTTGAAAGGTGGCCTCTGCATTCTTGAGTCCGAATGACATCTTGGCATACTTAAATGTGCCCTAAGGTGTCGTAAAGGCAATTTTTTCTTGATCCTTCTCATGCACTAAAATTTGATTGTATCCCGAATATCCATCAAGAAGTGACATTCGGGAAGCTCCAACCACTCTCTGTAGGATGTGATCCATTTTGGGAAGGGGATAATTATCCTTAAGAGACACCTTGTTTAAGTTCCTAAAATCAATGCAAAGAATTATTTCTCCAGTATTATTCCTTACCGGAACTAGATTTGATATCGAGTCAGAAAATCTGATATGAACAATGATGTCGAACTTGTAAAGTTTGTTCACTTCCTTTTCTATTGATGACAACAACCTCGGGTTGGTCCTTCTTAGCTTTTGTCTGAAGGGATTTTGGTCAGGCTTAATTGGAATGGTATGATGAATGATATTCTTATTATAAACCTTCAAGTCTACATAATCCCAAGTGAAAACATCATAAAATTCAGACAATAAATCAATGTGTTTTTCTTTTACCTTAGGAGATAAAGACTTGGACAGTTTGACCATCTTAGGCTTGTCCTTGTTCCGATGTTTTTTTCCTCCACACCTTTCTTTGTAGGAACCAATGTCGGCTTCCTAACAACATCATCTTGAACAAACAATTCTTCCAAAGGTATGAGACCTCTTGTAATATTGTTATCCTTCAACCCTAATATATCAACCTGAGTGGCTTTGATGACTTGATCATCCTTGTCATAAACTTCGTCAATGAAAGAATTCTCGAATTCACCTTCATTTTGCAAAAAAATGTTTACCTGTTTGTCATCCCAAAATACTTTCCAATACCGCAAGTTGTCAAGGACAGTTGGCCGATGTTTTACATGGATTTCAAAATTCTGATTGGAAAATATAGGGATCTTGAAATTACTTGCTGCTGTAGAAGGCGAATCTGGCATGAGATTCTGACTTCTTAGCACCACTGACAATGTATGTTCGGGAAACATCTTTAAATTATCCATTACAAAATTCCTATACACTCTCATTCGTGGATTCTTGGCCTGGTATTACCCTTTTACCTGTTTTATCACAAGTTCAGAGTCGCCATAAACTGAAATTATTCTTGCGCCCAACTTTTTCGGGATCTTTAGGCCGGTGATCAATGCCTCATATTCTGCCTCATTGTTAGAACAATCAAAATCCAACTTGTATGAACATAATATTACATTTTTTTGAACTTTACCTTGCTTATGAAGAGGACTATGGATCCAAAATTCGATGTCTGCCTCGTCTTTCCCCAAGGCACCATCAAAATCCATGGTCTAAAGACCATTTTCATCTTCCAGGTGTTGGAATTCTGAATTCTGTTTTGTCTCATCTTTCCAGGCCACTTCTTCATTTTGTTCTGAAATTTTCTCTACCTTATCTGATGACTTCTATGAAGAACTAGGCAGATTTTTTTTTCCGTCACCTAAAACTGCTCTAACACAATTGGAAATTTCTGGAATATCTTCTACTTCTACAAGCTGACTATCTACATCATTCAAACCGCTATCATTGAACAAAATAAACGATTCTAGATCTGTATGTATAGCATTAATTGGATGATTGTTAGGCTTCTCTTTGTTGGTTATCATGTATTTCATCTTCGTTTCCTGGTAAAACTTTCTCAATTTTCCCAAAACTAGGATGGTGGCATAAGATAAATCTAGTTGCCAAGTTCCTCTCAACTTCACTCCCCAAGATCTCGACAAAAACATACCAAATTGTGGCGGTATATTAGCTACCACCACATCCATCAAGACATTCTTTGCTGGAATTTGTTCAAGGGAAACCACTAAATCATTTATGAGACCAAGACAACGAACTCTACCCGAATAAAATGAATACAAGTCATGGTAAGGATGAGTGATATCTAGGTCCAATTTCTCCATAATGGCTTTCCGCATAAAATTATGGGAAGCTCCAAAGTCGAGTAGGGCATTGTGAAGGATACATTGGTGAATTCTCAGACTCAAATAGAATGGGGGAAATTCACTATCCTCTAACTGATAGTCTGTGGCTGAACCAAAAATAAGTTCAATTTGGTCATCTTCAATATTCACCATATCAAATAAAGGATATACTTTTAACATTTTGGCTACAAGAGACTTATACTGATGATTTTTGACAAGTTCGGTTAAACGAATAGAGACATTTAATTTAGATATTTCAGTTTCTAAGCTAAAAGGAATGGATTTGTCTACCTCTTTAATGATGATGTCTCTTTTGTTGGCATGATCCTTTGGTGTAGATTCCTTCTTCTGACTCTGTTTTTCTTTGCCCAGTGTGCTTGTAGATGGTTGATTAACCTTGCTCTGATTCGAAGCTGCAGGTTCTTTTCCTTTATTTTGATTACCTTGAGGATTTTTCTTTTTTTGAGTATCTTTTTTTTTGGATGCTCGTTTCTGAATGTAGAAATTTGAATAACTGATATATTATTCACCGAGATTCTCCTGATCACACACTATTTTATCTTCATGCACAATATAGAATCTCTTCTACCATTGATCATTATATGCGGAAATAAAATCAATTGCATGCACACATTAAAACCATAAAAATTCACACATATGAACACAATATTTCATGGGAAAGCTTAAAGCTGAAAACCCCCAAATATATGTATATTATATATTTCATAGAGATCACGTAACAATCATTATACAAAGCTCCTCACAAGCTCTCAGTACAATCTCCAATTGCTACACACTAATCAGGCCCTGATCTTGCAAATCCATGCACCGATCTTTGCCAGCCTTTAGCCTGCCTCTACTGTGCAATCCAAGCTTATTAAAAAGAATAATTCGATGTAATCCCACTCTCCTTGACTGCGTTGTTATAATTGGAAACTCCAATGTATATATAGATGCAATTCATGCATCACTAGTAGTCACAACGGATAGTCCATCTTGCCCTTTCACCTATCTCTCCACTGGGTCTCCACTGAAACTACCATGCACTGTAGTTAACTGATGTATTCTTCAATTGATTAATGATTTATTATTTAGTGAATTAATTATTAATTAATTCTCACCACTCTCACTAGTGTATCAATCAGTTAGACTAGATACAACTAGCTCAACTGTGTCTAACTGAGTTAAATTGAACACAATTCCACCAACTACTTCTACAAATCCACCAAACTCTGTCACATGAGTTCTAACTGAAGTCCTCCATGCAATAGCTCCACTTAACCCTCAGGAATAGCGTAATTAATTCTGTCAGCTCCTGTGCCACATCTGTGCACTTAACTGAAGTGATCCAAGAGAATAAGATAATGTTTAGAGTCCAAATATTATTAAGAGCTAATAATATTCGACATATCTATTTTTAGACTGGCAATCTAAAAATAGATTCTGCCCAATATGTCTAGAAATAGAAATCCATCTATTTTTCCAACTTAACCAACCATCCACAAATAGCATCCCGCAACTCATAGAATATGATCGACATGTCTAAAAATAGACTTTGCGACAAAAATCACCTGTGTGGGCCCCACCTAGTTTAGGTGATCACTTTCCAACCAGATCGTAATGATGTTTCAGGATGCCTCCTTCACTATTTCTTGTTGCAATCTTCAACACTCCTCAACAAGAAGAAAGAAATGTCTTTGTGATGTGACATGCATTCGCCCTGCAACCTTCACAAGCACCATGCAACTCCATGCATCTGCTCTGCAACTCCTCTGAAATTGAATAGGCTCCAAACAACTCAATCAGTCTAATGCATCTATCATCAAAGTCTTAGACTTCTGCTGGCCAACTGCACATGTCATTAGGAACCACTGCGTTGTTGAACTCTTGCACCCATGCACTCTGCACTTGCTGTCAACTCTGATTCGCGCTCCATTATCCGATACTGTCACTTTGATCTGCCTGCATCAATCCAACTGATCATGCTAATGCTGCGTTGTGGGCACCTCGTAGCCAGGTTCAATTCATGAGATCCACACCATCTCATGAATCCTGCCTAGAAATCTCCTCTTGGGATTATTCATGCATGTTGCCCCACCTCTCACCTGGTGGTATAGCTGCATGCACTCCCTCTGCCCATCTGGCATGAAATTTATCTACATGAGTGGTTTCTTCCACTCCATGATCCTCATCTTGTGGCTGCTCCACATCCCGAGGTTCACTCTTACCTGCATGCAAAACTTGCTCCCTCTCAAGCATCAATTGCATGGCTTTCTCACACTTCCCAAATAAGAGGAAGCCCCCAGAAATCCCATCTACTCAAGTCTGTAGAGATTATTTAGATGGAATCCCAAACTTCTCGAATTCTTGACTTTTCCTATCGCTTTGTTGGGCCGAAGGGAAAAATTTTGTCACTAAAGACAACATCATAGCCTTTATCCTCTAACATTGCGACTGAGATTAAATTCTTCTTTAAACCTGGAACATGCACTACATCTTGTAAAAGAATGAGTTTACCTAACTCCCTTTGAAAGGTAATGGTACCAATGTTGGTCGCATTGTATCATCCATTGTCGCCCAACTCAACATGCAAATAGATATCTTTC
Source organism: Pinus albicaulis (assembly GCA_034641835.2). Lineage (NCBI taxonomy): Eukaryota > Viridiplantae > Streptophyta > Pinopsida > Pinales > Pinaceae > Pinus > Pinus albicaulis. The sequence continues at coordinate 367,548,437 of CM076582.1, forward strand.
TCCACCAAGTCACTGAAAAGATTCACATCTCCCGTCATGTGAAAGAAAGCGCCACTATCAAAATACCACCCTGATCCTAATGCACTAGACACCATGCATGCGATCAATGAGAAGTCCAGCTCAAATTGCGAGGCAAGAGCCTCACCAGCTGCAGCTCCAGCAGCTTGCTTGTTCTTCTTCTTCTGTGGACAATGCGTGGCGAAATGCCCATGCTCATGACAGTGAAAACACTTCACTTTGGACATGTCACGTTACCATCCGCACCGGATCGAGAAGCATTCTTACCCTTCCTCTGATTCGGCAAACGAAGGACAATCCTCTTCATCAGATGCCTTTGATGAAGATCCATCCCTGGTACTCCACCTTATCTCCTTTTGCACAAGATCCGACCAAAGTTGCTCCCATCCTGGCAATTTCTCCCGACCATTGACATAATCCTGATAGGAATGCCAACTCTTCGAAAGCCCAAGGAGAGACAAGCTCACCAATTCCTCATCATCCACACTAACTCCTACACTCCCAACCTCATCTCTGCAATGGACAAACTTTGTCAAGTATACCGAAATAGTGTCATTCTTCTCCATCTTTATTTTCCTGAGTTTATCCTTGAGCGCCAACTTCCTTTTGTCACTCTTGCTTTGGAACAAATCTTTCAAAGCTTTCCACATCAAGAATGGAGAAGCTTTACCATGCAAGTTGGATACTATGTGATCCTTCACGCCCTCCAACAGAATCCTTCGACACTTTGCTGTCTTCTTTTGCCAAGCCTCAACTTGAGCAGCATCAGTAGGCTTTGGGACTTCAGAATCTATGAACTCCTTCAGCCCATTGTCATCCACACTCACCTCCATCCTCGTCCTTCCATGCAATATAATTCGAGCTACCTCAAGGTCATACTCCAATCGCAATCCGTTGAAAGATATCTCAACCGACATCACAAGAAATTACTATAGCAATTTCGAATTCCACCTCGAAAGACAAAGAAACTCAACTCGCTTCAATGCTTTGCAATTGCTCCAATGATCAATATCGCTCCGATACCATGTAGAAATTTGAATAACTGATATGCTATCCACCGAGATTCTCCTGATCACACACTATTTTATCTTCATGCACAGTACAGAATCTCTTCTACCATTGATCATTATATGCGGAAATAAAATCAATTTCATGCACACATTAAAACCATAAACATTCACACATATGAACACAGTATTTTATGGGAAAGCTTAAAGCTGAAAACCCCCAACTATCTGTATATTATATGTCATAGAGATCATGTAACAATCATCATACAAAGCTCCTCACAAGCTCTCAGTACAATCTCCAATTGCTACACACTAATCAGCCCCTGATCTTGCAAATCCATGCACCGATCTTTGCCAGCCTTTAGGCTTGCCTCCACTGCGCAATCCAAGCTGATTACAAAGACCAATTCGATGTAATCCCACTCTCATTGACTGCGTTGTTATCATTGGAAACTCCAATGTATATGTAGATGCAATTCATGCATCACTAGTAGTCACAATGGATAGTCCATCTTGCCCTTTCACCTATCTCTCCACTGGTCTCCACTGAAACTGTCCATGCACTGAGTTAACTGATGTATTCTTCAATTGATTAATGAGTTAATATTTAGTGAATTAATTATTAATTAATTCATACCACTCTCACTAGTGTATCAATCAGTTAGACTAGATACAACTAGCTCAACTGTGTCTAACTGAGTTAAACTGAACACAACTCCACCAACTACCTCAATAACTCCACCAAACTCTGTCACATGAGTTCTAACTGAAGTCTCCATGCAATAGTTCCACTTAACCCTCAGGAATAGCGTAATTCCTTCTGTCAGCTCCTGTGCCACATCTGTGCACTTAACTGAAGTGCTCCAAGAGAATAAGATAATGTTTAGAGTCCAAATATTATTAAGAGCTAATAATATTCGACATGTCTATTTTTAGACTGGCAATCTAAAAATAGATTCCGCCCAATATGTCTAAAAATATAAATCCATATATTTTTCCAACTTGACCAACCATCCACAAATAGCATCTCGCAACTCATAGAATATGATCGACATGCCTAAAAATAGACTTTGCGACAAAAATCACCTGTGTGGGCCCCACCTAGTTTAGGTGATCACTTTCCAACTAGGATCAGGAATGATGTTTCAAGATGCCTCCTTCACTGTTTCTTGTTGCAATCTTCAGCACTGAATAGGATTGACTGGGACATCTCTACTGCTCAATGAGTATTTCCTCTATTGTGAGCTGAGTGCATTCAAATAGCCTCGTTGATAATCATCAGACTCAACCTCCAACTCATGATAATTGGCTAATATGTAATCTTCATCCTTGGGCACATATGTCTTCTCAACATACTCTTCATTTTCTATCAAAAATATGGGTTGGTCATAAGCTATAAAAAAAGTGATTTTTTTCAACAATTGGATCTTCTTCTTCTTCCTCAACTCCTTGAGCATAATTTTTCTGCAAGGGTGTATGAATATGTTGTTGTTGTGTTGGTTTCTCAGGAGCCCTTTGTTCTATTTGTTTGATTCTGAAATGAGGCTATTGTTGTTGTCCTCTGAAGTTAGGATTTCTAAATTTTGCTTTCGACTGTATTTTTGTAATGGAAATCCTGTCAACCATCCTTTCAAATTTCCTTATCAAAGTGTCCAATTTTACCTCAGAGGATGAAGATGCTTCTTCTTTGATAGTTACTTTTCTCTCACCCTTCATATTTGACTTCTTAATTGACAAGTTTGCTTCCACATTGACTGTATTCTTCTGCATGTCTTCTAATGTTGCAGGATTCCTCTCTCACAATTTATATGCCATGTTTGGATCAAATCCATCCGGATAATGCAAGAGAGCTAAACCTGGAGTAGGTTTGATCTCATTTGGAATGGAATTGTATACTCAGTTGAAATGGGAAGTGAAATCCTAAAGTGATTCATTCGGATTCCTTTTCAGATTATCATATTCAAAAAGGATCTGCAAGGGGTTATTATTCACCTCCCATCGAGCTATGTGGGCATCTATCAACTAATCTGGAGTGGCTATTGAATTTTCAGTCAAAGATCTAAACCAAGTTTTAACATCTCCAAAAAATCTTTGAACTATGATTCTCATCTTGGCATTGTCAACTTCTATTTCTTCCAGGTTAATAAAGTTAAAGAATTTGACTATGTGTTGTTTTGTAGTGATTTGATAACTCTCATCAAAGAGAGGGAGTCTCTGGCCATAGCCTTGTGGTAAGGCATTGAGTTGAGTTGGTATAATGAGGAGTGAAAATTTGGCCATGATTCTCGCTGAGTGAAGTACAAGAGTGACAATGGAAGGAGTTGACTGAATGGGTAATGAAGTATATTTTGTAGATCAAGAAGCAACAAGTGACTGGGATTGTGTCGTAATATGTAATGACTCTTGTTGGTATTGGATTATGGATTTTTCAGATTGATATTGAAATTGGTGTGCTAAATTTTCAAGCCTATAGAATTGACTCTAGACTTTTGTGTCAAATTCTGATTCAGATTTAGCTTCTACGAAAGGTAAATTCTCTTCGAGTTTCAAGGAATTAAAATCTATCTCAGATAATGATTTTACTTCAGAAAGCCTTAATGGGTCAAAAACTATATCAGACAGTGAGGTTTCAGACTTTGATCGAAATAAACATAGCTCAAATTTCAAATCAAAAGGTATGTCTTTGAGAGATAAAACTTTTGCAGGTAGCGAGGAAGATCTTACCAATGGAATAGGATTTGACTGAAATTTTGTGTGTTGATATCTCTACTTCCGAACAAGCCTCTCTAAATCTTCAACTGGATCAGCTGGATGAGGATCTGGATTTTATCTGGTGTATCTCCTCGAAGCCAGAATGTTCACTCTTTAGCAACTTAGTTCTCTGCAAGTTTTCAGATCAGCCTCCACGAAATATTAGATGTATCACCCATGGGCCAAGAATTTGATGAAATTTATAGTGCAACCAGGGAGGATTTGTCACTTTCTCCCCAGTATGGTTGCCAAGATGTTATCACTTCATTGGATCTCTAAGGCTGAGAAAGAGACCAGCAAAGGTAACCACAGACCAATCTTTTTCCAAGTAGCTAGCCCGACTAGGCAAGAGAGGGATCTCTCCATAATATCATAGCCAATATGACTCTATCAATAATATTTTAGGCTAGGTATAGTAGCACTAGGGTTTTTATTGATTTATTTTGAGTGTTGGAGGTTGAATAGGTCAAGGAAGAACTAGGTTAGGGAAAAAAAGGATCAGAATTGTAGATATCTGATGGGGAAAGGTAGGTAAGCACTTTAACACATTTAGGTATCTTGATGGAGTGGATTAGACTGCTTGGGTTTCAGAAAAGAGCATGGAAATCATGAATTCTTTTCAATTATAAGAAAATGAAACAAAACTGTAATAATTCCTCCAAAACAAAGCAAAAACTAATGAATTTTGTCTATGTGACTTAGGAATCATTCAAATTTAGAGATGGCATGAATATGGAAATCATAATACATTCAAACATTTGTAAACATAAGATGCAACAATGCTCAAACACATTACCACATGAATCCCACCAAAATAGCTAGAACTCTGTCTATTATTTCTTGCCAAAAAGTCTGAGTACGCTAGTGTTCAAAGGTCAATTACACAGCATCCAACCCTTCCAATGACAAAGGAAATGAAAGATATAAACCAAAAATTGCTTCTCCCACTCTCAGGGGTCGAATCCATGACTTATGGAGTTGTTCCCCAAAGTCCTCAATTGGAAGCCTAATGAATAGGGAGGTCAACAAACTCATCCCTATATTTGATGAAACTCATTCACTTGACCCAAAATTACATTTTTACCTGATGTATCTACCCCTAGTAACTATAAATGACATAGTTACATTTAATTTTTACATTAGTAAATCTCCTTGAAATCTATCAATCAACTGAGAAAATTTGAAACTTCTGAAGAAATCAGTTAACTATAAAAAGCGCAGTGTGCCTAGTAAAACGTGCAGCGTGGGCCTTCAAATCCACTTTTGAGTGACTTCCTGTTGAAGCTTGGAAAATCTCTGCTTCAAACATTGGGGAAAACCACCCGGTCGGGACCTTAGGACAGCTCATCCATTTGGTATGGTGGCTCCGACTGGATTGAAAGGACCAGTTTCCTTATAACTAATGGGTTGGTGATGGGTTGATTTGGATGAGTGAAAATGGGACTAAATGACTGAAATAAAACTATCTAATTTAATCTAAATACTGATAAAGAAATTCTAAAACTAACCCGGGTATCATATGTGAATACAACTTAAAATTATTCAAATTGAACAATAACCATAAAAATGCATTAAAGTTTAATTGAAATTGTGCGATAACAAATAAAGATAACTATGTTTAAGAATTTAAACAGAGTTATATTAGCATATTGTATTCATCATTGTATATCATTTTACATACATTTATGAAAAGTGAATATTTCTAATATACTCAAAAATGATATATAGAGAAATATTATGAAAACGAAATATATATAAATGATAGCAAATTTAAAAGAGAATATCATATAACAAAAGAAATTACCAGTGAATAGATAAAAATACCTTATCCATCTTGAAATTTTCAAATGAAATCTGATACTCTGATCCAGTAATTCCAATGCAAAATCAAATCCAAGGTACAGAAATGCAACTCTTTAAAGATAATTCCACCTAAAATCACCAGATGTGATCCTTTATAAAATATAAGAGCCAGTGGAGTACAGAAATGTAATCTCCAAGTCAAAAATATTACAACTCAGGACCCCTTCTCCAATGCATGAGAGGGGTTTAAATATGACATTACATGAAAACAGAATCCTATTACTACTACTACAATCTATTAACTTTAAAAACGGAAATTTTATCTTTATGTAGAACTGATTCATTGCTTTTCCTTCTCGCTCAATGTAGCCAGGTGGAAAATTTTCATCATTTCCTGGACTTCCGATGGATGACTCATCTTGGAATGCAACTGTCCGGCGTATGTGGCATCAGAGAATTCTGGAATTAAACAATCGACAGCATTTGATAAGCATTTAATAGCTAATTGTTGATTGAATGGCTTAATCAGATAAGTCCACATATTGTCCCAAGATATTGTTTGAAGTTTGTTGATCTATTGATTTTTATTCATCATTTCTTCTTTCCATCTGCAATCAGTTTCTTTAACTTTGAATAAACTGTCTGGAACACAATCTGAAATGAGATTACATGCATACAAGATGTCATTGATAAATTGTGTTATATTACCCATCATGCTTCTAGCTCTTGATATAGCTCTCTCGGCTTTCATCAACTGTTGTTCCCACTCTGTAAACAGGATTTCCTTATGTCTTTCTTCTATCCGAGGTAGATTAGCTTTTCTACCTTTTTTTGTGTCTTTCCAAGTAAGAAATTCAGAAATCCTTTCATCGGCATCATCAATTTCTTGCCTGAGAGTAACTATGTCCTGTATTAAAGATGATGTGATATCATAAAATGGCTCTGCTTGTGTCAATTTTAAACAAAAATTATTTAACTGCTGAGACAGCAGTTTATTGGCTTCAAGAGCCTCCGTTTTGAATTCATTTAATTTGGGAAAATCTTTGAATTTATCTAAATCTGCTTGAAATTCTTTTTCTTGCACAATCTTTGTGTTCTTTTCACCTTGTAACAAATTTTGTAGCTTTGAAATATCTTGATTCAACTGTTGTTGATTGCTTAAAGCTTGTTCATCAACTTTCTTCTTTTCTGTGGCAAGCTGCTCTTCTAGCTCTTTAAACCTGAGATTTTGATCTTGTAATTTTTGTTCTAATTGAGCAATCTTCTGCTGATTTACACTAGCTTGTTCTTCAAGTAAAGCTAGATGTAGATCTTTTTGGGTTATCAACTGAGAAACCTCTGCAACTTTATCAATTGTCATAGCACTGTATGCTCCTACATATTGGGACAACTTAGTGAGATCCTCAGATGGATTCACTTCAGCATTCTTATAAACAATATTCATGAACTCCTCCTGTGAAGCAAAAAACATGTCTTGATCGATCTTTCTTCGCTTCCTCTGTTTTTTAACAACAGCTTTATGTCTAGGACTGTAGAATATATCCAAGGGAGGAATTTCTTCAATCTTCAATATAATCTGCCCTGTAGGATGTTCAGGAATGATTTCAACGTCCTGATCTTCTTGCTCTTTCTCTTTAGGATCATCCTGCAGTCCTAGTTGGTGAGCGAATTGATTATACTGCTTCAACAATTGAGAGGAAACATTAAGATTAGTAGAGTCTACAATTTTCTCAGTAGTTTCGTTTCCTCCAAGTTGTGTATCTGATTTCTCTGTATTTCCTTCTTGTTTATCAGTTTTGTTGTCTGAACCTTCCTTTTGACTATGCACATTAGTATCAGTACTTGTGCATTCCTTCTCTGTTTGAGCTGTGGACTGCTGATCAGTATTTTCTTCGGATTTGTCATCAATGATCATCTTTTCAGTATGTACAACAGGATCATTTCCTGTTACTTCTTTTTGTGTCTGTACAATGGGCTGGTCAGTAGATAACTGTGTAGTGGCCTTACTGGTAGATGTTTCTTCTGTTGTTTTGCCAGATTTATCTTCTATCTCTGCCTCTTGCATATGAAATCTTAGTTGATCTAGAGGAATTTTCAACAATCTTTGCCTTCTGAATAACATAAATTTATTCATTTCTTCTTTCTGAAATTTGGACTTGGCCAAATTATAGACTTGAGAAAAAACATTTAATGAAACAAACAAATCATCAAACTCATCCGGTTCATGCTCGAATTGAGCAATCGAAACTGAAGAAGTAACATTAAAAGCTATCTTTTGTGGATCATACTGTCTCCCCGGTATTGTTGCGAATTTAAAATTCTTTAATTTGACGACTTTCTTTTCTGCATGTTTAAAGTCATTCAAAGTAAAATGTCCACAATTGAATGGAAATGAAGGCCACATTCTTTTCTTACTATTGCTCAGAGATCTGGACATTCCTTCAACTGTCAATTGATAGGATATTTCTTGGGCTAAAAGCTTATCTAGGACAATAAGAGGGAGAACGTGGGGTTCCACAATACTCCCGAAAATCCTGACATACGTGAATTTCTCTTCTCCCAACCAGTCTCCTATTGAGGATAAGTCAGTTTTAGATTTGTCGGAGAATCTAGGGGGAAAGTGATTGAAAATGGTTTGAAAGACTGGAATAAGGAAACCATGAAATATCTTATACACATGATCTTTGAAATGAACTTTCCAAAGGAGTTTATGATATATATGAATCGGAGTGGGATCTTTAGCAGTCCATTTCCATCCTAACAAGGGAAACTCAGAATTAAAACAAAGAGCGTCTAGAATATAAGCATAGAAGAAAAAGGGGGTGGCATTTCCGACGTTTTTATCTTTCCTATACTTGAGAATCCTATTAGCTATCCTATCAGAGAGGATGATAGCCCAGTCCATAATTTCAGAATTGATAGCAGATAGGATTAAAGGAACCATTTGTATCGAAAACCTAGCGGAATTGTCATTACCAAATAATCTACACATCATGGCAGCAGCATAGCAATACGGGGGTAAAAGAGATTCTACTGAATACATACCAGATGATTCATTTGTGTGCTTCTCAGGATTTTTTCTCCATTCTTTGATAGGTTCAGATTGGACCTTATTGTTATTAGCAAATTCTTTGTTATAAACCTTCTGTGGATCAGGAAGATGATACATTGCCTTAATGTCTTCTACTTTAAATGATCCAAAAGATGCTCCAGAAGCCGAAATAAAAATTATGTTCTTTATTTCCACATTATCGATGACCTATCGAATCACATCATAATAAGGCATGATGTTTGCTCTGGCTGCAATTCGATGTAGGAATGAATTTGCAAGTGTTCTATCAGTAACTTCAGAGTCAGAATCTGAGTTATCTTCATCAGGAACTGATATCTTAGCTATTGTGACTTTAGGGTTTTCACTCTCCAATATATTATAAACTCCTTCCCATGTCATTCTGCCGAGCCCTTGACATGATGTATTCGTAACTAGTTTCAGCTTTGCTGGCTTTTCCTTTGAGACTGTAGGAATCTCAACAAACTTAGCGGCAATAGCAGTATTGGTTCTTCTTGTTTTCTTCGACATTTCTGTGTCTGGTATTGTTTCCCTCTGTCTGCGAATGAAAGGGTTTGGTGCTCTTTGATTCTGCAGGGCAATGAGCTCTTTAGTCGTGATAAACAAGCAAGTGAAAGGATCAAAAATTATAAACTCGCAATTCGTTAATTTATTGATTCTGTATAACACTTAAATGTTTTCATTGAGTCACACTCATGTATTCAAAACGAAATTATAAACCAATATTCATTTGATTTTTTATTGAATGTTGAACGTACAATTGGAGATTTGGCGCTTGTGAAATATTATAAAATTACCTATTTTGAATTCTTCCAATGTGATGAATGTAGTATATTAAATATCAATCACATCGGAAGTATTCAAATGGTACATAGATATCACAATACAGATTTCTCCGATTGCCGATTGCAATTTCAAACTTCTCCGATTTCCAATTAGATGGTGGTATATCGCATTGGGGAGTTTCAATCGAAAATAATTATCAATGGCTTTTTCCGATTTCCGATTGCGATATGGTGGGGTCTACCATATAGAGATTATTCTCATTTAAGAAAAACAAATGTTTATTTCCTTTTGAAAAGTGTTTTATAATAAAGCGCGTCGCATCGGGGAATTTTCAATTGACCACAAAGAATTTATTAAAAGTACTCCAATCATGCGATTGCGATTGATCGCATCGCATCGGAGATATGTAAATGAATAAATTAAATCCTTTGCGATTGGTGATTTGCAATTGAACTAATCGCATCGGAGATTTTTTAACATGTATATAAAACTTCTCTTAAATATTTCTCCGATTTCCGATTGCGATTACTGTTCATGAGAACTTTTTCAAACTGATTTATTTTATATGATAAAGTCTTTTATTATTTGATCGGATCGGAATTTTTTGAATGTTGTATTTGTTTGTACACACTTGGTAACAAAGATATGCAATGATTCTTTCAAAACAATGAGTCTTTATTTCTATATGAAAAGAAAAAGGGACCCTATTTCTAAATGAATTTTATTCTAAAATTTAGAAAAAAGGGAGGGTTGTTGTACAGTACAACACTTCCTAAAGTCTAAATTGGGCCCAATATGGCTCATTGGAAATCTCTTCCAACATAGTTGTGAAATTTTTTCTGAAGCTCTGAAAATGGTGGAGTGAAGCTCCTCAAAAATTCAATCTCCAAATACTAGTCAAAAAGTGCAGCGTGAGGCTGAAAAATGAGGCAGAAAGGTGTTTTTTGGGAGGTTTTTGGCCTTTTCTACTTGTCAAAAACTCAGTTTTTTTGTGTGCTGGTAATCAAAATTTGATGTGGACATCATTATCTATCCATATATGCAAATTTTTTCTCATTTGGAATCCTCCACAAAAAATCAGTGTGGCCCACGTTGTGCTTTTTACAGGTTGACTGTGCAAAAAGATTGTGAATTTTACCAAAATGTCCAAAAACTCAAAAATTTGCCCAAAAATATTCAAAAATGCTGAATTAAGTTCTAATGAGGTATGTCAAGAAACCAAGGAGGCATTAGCAAGTAACTCAAATTTTCCCTTATCCTTTTGGTTGATTAAGGTTTCCTTGAGTTTGTCCTTCAATTGCTTGATCCTGATATTGCAAATCTTGTTTCTCGTGTTGTAGAGGTCACCCATATGTCTCAACATCTGATTTTCCTTGTTGGCCTTATGAAGGAGCTTCTCAAGGTTTATGTTCACTCTATCAAGCCAAACCTAATTGTCATCATTTATTTCTCTTGCAATTCTTTCCTCAAAAGTGAGTTCTTCTGCTTCATGTTTTTCCTGCTCTAATGCTCTCTTAATACCTCTTGTTTTTGGTATCTTATTAGTGATATGAGATCCATCATGATCAGACTCATCAGGTGCCATCACTACTTTGCCTTTGGTGTCTTGCCTCTTGGCCTTCAACAACTCCATTTCCAAGAGTACTTGTTTGTCTTTCAACTTCTTATTTTCTTGCTCAAGGAAGGAGATGACAAATTGTGCCCTTGCCAAATTATCCTGTAGCTCTCTTATTGTGGCATATTTCTATTTTATGACCAGGTTTGAGGCTTCATAATCATCTTGGACATCCAATTCCACCAAGTCAAACTCCTTTTCTTCCTCATGGTGAAGGTCTTCCTTATCTTGAACAACTGCCTCTTGTTGCTTTTGATATCCCTCTTTTGTTGATGCATAAGGCAAGGCCCCTTCCACAATATATGGAGAAAACACTTGCTTATGTCCTCTATAGTAGGTTTTTACCTCGTCTCCTTCACTATAGCCCTGCTAGATAACCTATTTTTCTTGTGAGAAACTGATGTTGATGGTGGAGTAGGTCTAGCAAGATGATTTGGTGGCATTGTGAAGACATCTGCCTCAATGAAAGTCTCCCATGTAATGTTCAACTGCTTGAGGTGGTGAAGGACAATTATTTTAAATAGAGAATGATGGAAGAGGTTGTTCATTTGAAACTGATACTCTCTGTTATGCACTATGTAGGCCATTTTATCAATGCTTATGTACAAGTAGGAGAGAAGGTTGAGCAATTTCACCCTAGTGAAATGCATAAGCAACCTGATGTGATAGTTTTACAACCTAGAAAATATGTCCTCACAAGTGAAATATTTCTTTATGATCTTCATCATGGGGGAAAACCTATTAAGAAACTGACCAAAAGGAAAGATCTTCTTTATGTTGTCTTTGTAAGGTGATTTGAGATAAGGTTCATACAACTAGGCATCCAAATATTTAGTTTTGAACCATTTTTCACCCACATTGGGTATCCATGTTGCTGCTGCAATGATGTCTGTAGAAATGGTGAATGGCACCCCTGCAATGGTCACTTGATATTTTTGTAGGTTGTTGATAAAAACCCTGGTCAAGGTAGGATGGCTCTGCATTCTTTGGACCATCTCACAAAACTCAAATCAACCTACATGCTGGAAACATTTCACTGCCAAGGGTGATGCCATCAATCCCCTAGTGTCTGATGGCTCTAGTCTTAGAATTCTCCCTCCTTTATTATATGTTTTATTCTCTTCTTATGTGGTGTTTATTTCCTGCCCCATTATGTTTCTCTCCTCCTCCATTATGTTCATTTTTTTCTTGAAACCCTAGGGAAGAAGGGGAAGGGAAAAGGAGTAGGATTGTAGGGTTAGGGGGTTGGGATAAATGAGGGAAAATGTGGGGAAGTGTGTTAGGGAATTAGGAAGCTTAGGGAAGTGATGGGGGGTTGAAATTTTTAAGGGAAGTAGGGTAGGAAATTCAAATACAGGGATGTGGTCTAGCTGCCTAGAAAATCACCGCGTAGGGGTAGGGTTTTAGGGAATATAGCTTGGGAATGGGAAATGAGGGGATGTGAGGGTAGTTGGGAGTGATTTGGAGTGTGAAAAAGGTAAACGGGGTCTAAGGAAAAGAAAATGAAGCTTGCAAACTGAAAAACTAGGGTTTAATTACTTAGAACATGACATAGAGAGAAATGCAGGTTTGGCACCATAAATTTAAGACCATAAGCTAAAAATAGGGGCTTAGGAGGTGCTACTTACTTGTTAATGAGTGTAGAAACACTTCACTTTTGTTTGAAACCCTTGAAGACAATCTTTGAGACGATGGCTCTCCTGTGCGAAAAGTGCAACGAGCTGAGGAAAGGCGCAACGAAGCCCTGCAAAAATCACATGTGCTTCTGAAAAGTGCAGCGTGGCCTCTGCAAAAAGCACAACGCCTGTGGAAAAAGTGCAACTAAGGAGCTTGAACTTGGTTTTTTGCTAGAAAAATCGATTTTTTTCTTGGGGAACTTGGAGAGCTCAATGATTGAGGATGCAAACGAATGAATTTTTATTCTTTGAGGACATTTTATACTTGAATAAATATCATTAAACGAACTTGGACCCACATTTCATTTCTTTAAATTAACTTTACATTGCTTCTTTACCATTAACTTATGAATTTGATCTTTGAACTTCATTTTTTTAATGGCTTAGGAACACTAAATGGCTTTTTGGAACTTTTCTCATTTGCTGATGGAATTTTAGTGTTGCAGCTACTTGGAACTCTGAGAACTTGTAAAAAATTAGGAACATAAAATTACATTTTGCTCTAAAATCAAATTTACAAATCAAACTTACTTATTAAATTTCTTTATTATCAATCCTTCACTTGTTGGACTTTATGCATGAAATGGTGATTTGATGACCTTGGAAACCCTAAGACCTAATGGAGACTCTGACTGAAGTAATCCATGATGAAAATGACTGAAATGATGATGAAAACTCATAAATGATGGTACACTCAACAAAGTAGTGAAATGAGCCAACAAGTAGTAAAATTTTGAAAGGAGTGAGATCAGACCTAGATCTACATCCAGTGACCAGATTTTTTCTTGATGACCTAATGGAATGAAAAAAAAATAGAAAATGGGACCCTAATATGACATGATAAGAGTATTTTTGATCACTGGTGGCAGGATGCAAAAATGGACACTAACAGTGATGATTATCAATCAAAATTAACCTCAAAACATGCTTATAACATTTCAAAATCATGTGATGTATAACAAGAATGTGGAACTTGTAAATAGTTATTCAACCCTACATATATATAAATAAATTTTCTATCAGACATTCGACGCTATTCTATCGGATAAACATTGTACAATGGTAAAATGTAATTAATGTCGAAATTTGGCCAGTAAAATTCCATTGATGTCGATCATCGAATGTCTGACTCTATGTAATTGACGGCGCATAGTCGACGATTTTCGTGGTTATATATATATATATATATATATATATATATATATATATATATATATATACACACATTAAATGTTCGACGAAGATTCCGATTTTATTCATTTGTCAGATTTTGCCGTCGGGTTTTAACCTGAAATGTGGTAGTGCTTTTTATCAATGAGGCCTCTATTTTCTTCATTTTCCATTATTTTCCTTCATTTTCCTCCTCACATGAAACATATGACCTTTCGCCTTCCTTTTCTCCTATTTTCCATTATTTTCATAAATAAATTCCAATTAATGCCTCTTGCCTTTCCAAATGCCTTTTTCATTACCTTTACTAATTTCCCTTAGCCATAATAACCGAAATGAACACCCACTAGGATGTTTTCCCAAACATTCAGCTTGGAATATGTCTCCCATGACCATAGTCTTGTATTTTTTACATGGATTTTTGACCAGGGTTGTTACAAAACCCTCCCCCTTGGGCAAACACCATCCTTGGTGTTAAATGACACCTACAACCAACAAGATTGCTGACAACCAAAACATACTGCCCATGGAGCTTTATAACACAATTCGTTACATTATTTATGATGTCCACTGTTGAAAACATAACAAACATACCATTTACTGGAGCTTTATAACACATATCATTATGATATTTACAATAGAAACACATATATACTCATATACATTTTCTTTGACTAGAAACTAACCATATTGTCTATAGAGCTTTAGAAATCCAACTCGATACATTATTTACAATAATATACACATATGCACATTTTCTCAACCAATAAATAAAAGGATACGCTGCATGAATCAGCAACAATGGAATCTAGAGGCTCGCACCTCCACCCTTAAAGTAATACTGGGATTCACCTCCTTCCTAGGAAGTCCAAAATTCACTATGAAATTCAAAGCTGCGTCTAAGGTCCAGCGCTACAATCATGCACCACTTTTCCTCTTAGTTAACAGTTACCGGCTCATTATTCTAGGGCACACTCCCAATGTGCATCTCATTCCATCTGGAAATTCTAATGACCAAAACAAATCCATCCTCGACCTTCCCTTCTATGTTACACATTCCCTCAGGAAATTTGGTAACCCCCTTCTGTGGAGCCACTCACCTTCCAAGTTCCCTAGCATCCCCTATCCTGGGTGATCCATCCCTTGGCAAGGCTTCCTCGCATCGGAATATACAAAACCAATGCATATAACTGCCTCAACCATCATACCGGTCATAACATGCTCATGAAAATAAATGGACACTATTGGGTACCAGTGTCCCAAAATGGCCCTGCTCTTGAATGCTTTACCAGCATATTGCTACCTATTCCAATTCCTTTTATTGTTGTCGCTTATTCTTGCAGTCATTTTCAACTACCCAACCGGGAATTTCATGCTTTCCTATACCAAGCACATAAACTACCATTAGATTCAAAATAAATTGAAGTAAACTCAAATCATACCTCATTGGTATCTCGTCAACAAGGTACACTTGCAATCCTGTTTACTTCCTATCACAGCAAGTCAAACTATATCCTTGACCAAATCCTCATGTATAAACATATCACATCTCGTTAGCTCAAAACACAACCATCATAAATCAAAATCATGAATCACATTCAATCATCAAAACTAGAATCATAGATCACATTTAACCATCAAAAACCATAGTCATAGATCACATGCATAATAAAACTGAAATAAAATACCGATACTTATCCTTTAATCAATCCTTAGCTTCTATCTTTATCCTTTGTCCTTCCTGTATGCACACCATATCAGTTGCCATACCCAAAAAAAAAAACCCATTTCCTTCCCTTCAACCACATACACATACACATAGTGTACATCACACACATACAACCCACACATGACATACAACCCACGCATGACATACAACACCAAACAATACATGAACTTACACTGGACATCCAAATCATACACCTACACCCGGCATACAACATAACACATACACCTGCATTTGGTGTATGACACAACACATACAGTTACACCCAGTGTACGACACAACAAAATACATACGCCTACATCTAGTGTACGACACGACACAATACATACGCCTACACACGGTGTACAAAACAATACATATAAGTACATAGAGTACAACACAATGAATATACATATCATGATACCATGACTACACGATGCACATTCACAATACCAAACGTACACAAAACAACATGTACACAATAGCACATATGCAAAACACAGTATGTATGACATGCACACAGTACCACATGTGCAATAATACCATATGTACAACATGTACACAGTACCACATGTACAACGTGTACACAACGCCACATGTACACCGCACCACCTATACAACATGTACACAACACCACATGAACAACATGTACATGACACCACATGAACACAATGCCACATGCACGACATGTACACAGCACCACCTGCACACGACACCCCATGTATAACATGTACAGGGCACCACATGTACAATCAAACACATAATACCACATGTACATAGCACCATATGTATAACATGCATACCACGCCATATGCACACAACACCGAATATTCAACATGCACAAAGCATCATATGTACATAGCACCGCATATCCAACATGTACATAGCACCATATATACCCAACACTGCATAAACACCATGTACACAACACCATATATGCATATCATTGCATAAACAACATGTACACAATGCCATCTATACATAGACTTGCATAAACAACATGTACACAATGCCATTTGTACATAGCATTACATGTAAGCAGTACCATCTATACATAACACTGCATAAACAACATGTACACAGTATCATATATACTCAAAACCGCATCTACACAACATCACAAATACAACATGTGCAACATATACACGAAATTAGTGTTGCACATCCATAGACCACACATTGACTCTACCAAGCAACCTTGCTTCTAGGGTAATTTCACTATTCATTCATGTTCCATCGTGCCATGGATAACATTTTTTTATTTTGTTGATGTATCTCTCATCGTTACCTATCCAAAACATAGGCATAGTATAAACACATAATATCAACTTGTATCCACATGATACTGACCTCATAAATTTGTCAAGGCTACTCTTCCCACTTGATTCCTCATAAACTAGGAACCCATTCATACCATTCACTTGCATAAGCAAGAGTTCCTCCATGAGAATGATTCCTGATGACCATGTAAGACAACAAATTACATACATACATACATGTATATACATATAATCATCGACATGAAACAATCATGATCTCTTACCACCCAGTTACACACACACACACACACACATATAAACCTTTGTAAAATCCCAGGTAATGGTGCTTCGATCAACATTTGGACGGATCGGATTCTGGGACTTTCCCCTTTGGGACTGGATCCATTTATCTCTCCTCTTCGAGACCTCATGTAGCAACAGGGGGTGGAACACCTAGATTAAATCTCTTCTTGGGACGCACAAATTCATTGGACTGGGTGGAAAATATAAATATCTTAGCAAATTTTATCCCTCTCAAAGATATTCTAGTTGAGAAGTTAATGGATTGCTTTCCCCTAGCGCAAAAAATAGAGGACATGTGGGGAAGTAAGAACTCCTCATACACAGTCAAAGAAGGCTAGTGTCATATGTTGTTCAATGCTAAAATCCCCCCCAAGTCCACAATCTATAATAAGATTTGGAAAGAAAATTTTATCCCTAAAGTGAATTAATTTTGATAGCTATTAGCTCATAAAATAATCCTCACAGTAGAAAACGTCCATAAAAGAGACCTAAATGGCCCCTCTATATGCCCATTATGTGAAATCATTGAGGAAAACATCCCTCATCTCTTTCTCCATTGCCAGTATACCAAACAGGTTTGGTCAGTGGCTCTTGGTCTTTAATTCCTATGGGTCAAGTGACCGGATGACCTCCTCAGATTCTTTGATTCTTGGCCCAAATTCTACGTGGGATCCCTTTAGTCCAAAAGAAACCTCAAAGACCTCTGGATATTCATCCCAAAATATGTTCGTTTTCAAATATGGCTATCAATTTATAAGGTGATATTTATCGTTGCCTGCCCTCCAACTAGGCACACTGCTCTAAAAGCTCTCTCTTATTGTTTTGAATTCCATATACTAGTTTTGGATCCCTCTCTTAACCCTTTTGAATTGGCTTGGCTCTCTCCTTGGGCGTGGTCCAAGCCTCCCTCTCCCCCAAGAAAAATAAAGCTTGTTCAACCTCCTTGGCTTCTCTATTTTTCTTAATATGGACTAGATGATTGGATACGAAATTCGAATTCTTGGACTCTTAAATTTGATGGTACTTAAAAATAAATCATGGGGTGTGTTGTAGCATAATTTGACTCAGCTAAAAGTCAAGAGAGGTACTAATCAATTCAAGGTTGTTGAGGAATAGTTGTTAGAATTTCAAGAAGACCTGTAATATGCACAAAAGGATAACCACAAGCGCAACGAGAATTCATCATCACATGTGCACTGGAACCAAATTCAGGGAAGCAACAGAAGTAATGGAAGCATAATCTAAGCCATAGGAACAACAAAGAAGAAAATCGCGCAGCAAGGGTCAAGTCGGGCTTATTCGCGTGCAGAAAAATTCACGATTTGGGTTGATTGATGCGCTCAGAACATTGCACACAGGTCAGGTTCAAGTCATGCAAATGTACATGGAGAAAAATGTTCGGAGGCTTAATCGCAATCGCATATGGAAGGCCTGATTGCATATCACAAATCGCAATCGCAAGCTCAGGAGGAAAGGAACTAAGGAACATGTTATAAAGGTCGAAATGCGAAGTGTGGTAAAGTTTCATATTGCCTATTGCGATTTGCAATCGGCCCCACCTACACTTTCCATGTAATCCCTAATGTTATTGCACATCACACGTCGCAAGTTCAGGAGGAAAGGCGCTAAGGAACGTTTTAAGAATGTCGATATGCGAAATGTGATACGAATACTAGATGTGATATAGTTCAAAGCTCGAATTTGAAGTATTTATAGTCCGTCCGTGGGACCCTCTCGCACATCACACATCGCAAGCATAGGAGGAAAGGTGCTAAGGAACAAGGTTGAATCGTCGAAGTGCAAAGTGCGATAATGAAGTGGACGCGATGGAGGTTATCGCTAAAGTCTAAAGGATTTTAAGTCCAGGTACAAGGGTTTTTCCTTTGTAAAAGTCACATCGAAGGGAAAAAGTAGATTATAACGTAGAATGTTAGAATGATGAGATGCAACAAAGAAGCAAATGTGATACAGTTTTCAAAGGTAATTGAATATATTTTGAAGTCCAGTCTTACGACAACTACAAGGGAAAGTCTGAACACAGGATAGACTTGGGTAAGAAAACACTCGGCCATGTGAAAAACAGTGTCGTATGTGTTGCGCCTTGTAATAAACAGGGGCTTGAACACAATGGTGGTGGACTTGGGTAAGTGACCCGACATAGAGCAAAGGAGAAGAGAAGATGGAACTCCGCGAGCACGAGCGGAAGAGACATGGTGACAGTGTTCTAAACGCAAAATCATGGGCATAGTCGAGTGGAGATGTGTTTATGCAGACTGTTAGGATATCACAGCAGAAACAGAGGGAGACACATCAGCAACAAACCAGATTCAGCAAAAGGATTATATTTCAAGTTTTATTATGTTTTCTTTGTTAAGATCGAAGCTACAATGATGTCCTCAATTGTAATGTAATAAGTAGTTTAACAGCTTAAGCAGTCTAGGAGTTTCAAGAAGCTCGAGCAGTTAAAAACTGCTTTTGTTTGTATTTAAGGAAGTGAGAAAGAGAGAGGAAGGGTTCCAAGTTTTGGACCTCTTGGAGACTACATTTTGTACTTCTTTTTCTTATGGGTGAATGAAAGAAGCAACAATTTTCCTGCAACTGTTGATGGTGATTCGTGTTTCTTGTGTCATTTTAGGTTTTTTCTTCCTTGAATGAAGTGAAGTAAAGAAGTAGTTGGTCTCTAATTTTCATTTGTAAGTAAGAGTTAAATAGCCTTAACAAGTGCTCCTTCACTCCAACTTCTCTCCCTTCACAAATTCTATATGGAACCTAAAAGTAATAGATTCTGTGTTTACAACATATTATTTTGAGTTTCCTCTCTCTCCATAAATTCTCTCTGGAACTTAAAAGTAATAGATTATGTGTTTACAACATATTATTTTGATTTTCCTCTCTCTCCGTGAATTCTCTCTAAAAATTAAAAGTAATAGATTCTGTGTTTGCAGCATATTACTTTGAGTTTCCTCTACAATTCTTCTTTTCCATTTAGATATCAGTAGTCAATGGCATTGTGAAATCTTTTATTATTCCAGATCATTGAGGTTTTTTTAAAACTAGTTTCGAGAGGGATAGAATAAAGACCTCATGATAAAATTATTTCTGTGACACACTTTTAAAATGTCTTAAGCACTGATTCCTTTCACAACCAAGGGATTGTCTCTTAATATACAACATTTTCTGGCGCCATTACCGGGGACGAAGGCATGAAGTTATTTTTCCCTGGGTATTGAGATCTATTTCTTGATGATGAACAAGATTTAGATATAAAATTTAGTTCTTTATTATTCACCTGGCGACTCCACTGATGAAAATTTCATCAGATAACGAATTTTGTTGGCAAGAAAATGAGAAAGCATCATGGAAAAAATGGGTATCAGAGTTTGAATCTTTTAAAGGAAGTTATATTTTTCACTATAAGTTTAGTGGTTTATTTTCCTTTACATATCAAGAAGATTGTTTACTGCCATATATTCTCAGAAGATTATGAGGCCCAAAATCTACACTCTTTATTAGAGAAAGAATATTTTTCTTCTGCTTGTATTATTGATCTTGACACAACTTTATCTCCTAAATATGAGAGGAGAGATGATTGTTGCATTATAATTCCTGAAGATAATCTATCACAGTCTGTGCATAAAGGTGAGGTTTCATCATCTTTGCGTGATAATTTTGTACCTCATAAAAAATATACTACTTTTCAGCTTGGAGCCGAGGTGATTTTCAAACCCTTAGTGCTGCCCACAATTATTCATCAATGTCCTTCAAAAGGATTCAAATTTTTTCCAAGTTTCTTTGGAGAGGAGGATGATATGTTAGTTGAACAACATATCTTGGAATTTTGAATACTTTCTGGAAAAATTTCAAATTATTTATGAAGATGTGGCTTTAAGGATGTTTTGTCATTCATTAAAGCAGGGTGCTCAGCAATGGTTCCAGTGTTTGGAAGCAAGTTGAATTAGTTCATGGTAAGGTTTTCAAGATATCTTTCTTAGATATTGGAGCGAGTGTAAGTCATATGAAAAACACATTTTGGAATTATATTCTATCCAGAGGTAGAGAAATGAATCAATCGCTGAGTTTAATAGGAAGTTTCAAAAAATTTATTTCAGCATGCCAAAAGAAATTCAACCTCCTGAAGCTGCAGATATGGTTTACTATTTGAGGGATCTTTCTATTGCCTTGGCTTTTTATCTAAAGGAGAGAAAGCCTTACACTCTAGAGCTGATGTTTCTTTATGCATAGGAAATCGAAGATAATGTGTGGGCTTGTAGAAATTCCTGTCATGTTGAAACAACAAGTTTTGTTGAAGACAAGAGGGCCTGTCAAGAAAACATTGGAATTGCTTTACAATAGAATACAAATTCAGAGATGAACAAGGATTTTCAAACAGTGTCAGTGGATTCTTGTATTGCTGAAACACAAGAATTTAAGAATTCTGAAGATTTTGGTCAAAAAATCGTTGCAACAATTGAACTACACGTTGAAAGCCTGGAAGATCATTACAATTTCCATAATTTTAATGATTTTGTGAATAGAGGAGAAACTAGTGGAGCTCCTCAGGTGCGTTTGCAGGAGGAGGAAGATTTTTGTCAAGAATTGGCATTATACGAAGAACATCAACATTATGGGGAACAAACCTTGGATTTATCTTTTCAACCTAAATGCCTACCTACAGAAAATGGCAATCAAGTTCCTCGCACACAATTCCAAATTAAGGAGTAAAACAGTGAAATAGGTTGCCTTGTTCAAAGGAATATATATGAGCATTATGAGGAACAAACCTTGGATTTCTCTTTTCGGCCGAAATGGTTGTCAGCAGAAACAACAATCAATCTTCTCACATACAACCTCAAATTGAGGAGTCGAACAGTGAAAGAAGATTCACTGTTAAAAGAAGTCTACATCGGCAAGATTTTCAAGAAAAGGAGGTAGCCAAAAATTTGTCTCATTAGCTTTATGATCCAATGGTTAACTATATGACAGTTTTCTTTTTTCAACATCAAGCATTTATGCGAGGGTATGTGCAAAGCTATGTATCTAGAAAATTTTCATTGTACATCCTTGTTTTTATTTTCAAATTTCCACAGTATGAAGGCATTAATTCTAACACATAGATGTTGGGTTGGTGCCATTGGAAGGTTGACTTCACCCGATTAAGTTCAACCATGTATATATATAGGGGTTGTGCATAAATAAGCTCAGAAGTTGAGCATTTTTAGTAGTAGTATTTCTATTTCGGTATTTTCAGCTTAACAATAAAGGAAGAATTCCAAAGTGTAGCAAGTTTCGGGAGGATTTCATACTGGATCAACTCCCATTTTGGATTGACTCCATGTCCCATAATGGCTACTGATCTACAAGTGCTCTTTGACTCCATGCCCAATGAAGGCTACTAATGTACAAGTTATCTTTGACTCCATGCCCAATAAAGGCTACTGATCTACAAGTTCTCAACACTTTGCTACCAAAGTGTTGTCCCCAATTGGAGCTAGATGTTGTAGCATAATTTGACTCAGCTAAAAGTCAGGAGAGGTCCTGAGCAATTCAAGGTTTTTGAGGAAAAGTTGTTAGAATTTCAAGAAGACCTGCAATATGCCAAAAAGGATAACCACAAGCGCAACGAGGACTCATCATCACATGTGCACTGGAACCAAAGTCAGGGAAGCAACAACAACATTGGAAGTGCAATCTAAGCCAGAGGAGCAGCAAAGAAGAAAAGTGCGCAGCAAGGGTCAAGTCGGGCTTATTCGCATGCAGAACAGTTCGCGAGTCAGGCCGATTAATGCGCTAAGAACATTGCACACAAATCATGGTCAAGTCATGAAAATTTATGTGCATAATAGTGACTTCAAGAGGAAGGTCTTTAATGTAGTCTTTAATAATGCCGTCTATGTGCCAAAATTCGAGGAGCCGGAGTTTTGCGATATATAGTTCGAAGCTTGAATCTGAAGTATTTAAAGTCTGGCCATGGGACCCTCTCGCACATCGCGCATCACAAGCTCAAGAGGAAAGGTGCTAAGGAACAAGGTTGAATCACCGAAGTGCGATAATGAAGGGGACGCGATGAAAGTTATCGCTAAAGTCTAAAGGTTTTTAAGTTTGGTTGCAGGGATTTTTCCTTTGTAAAAGTCACATCGAAGGGAAAAAGAAGATTATAACATAGAACGTTGGAATGATGAGATGAAACATAGAAGTGGATGCGATACAATTTTCAAAGGTAATGGAATATATTTTGAAGTCCAGTCTTACGAAAGTTACAAGGGAAAGTCTGAACACAGGACAGACTTAGGTAAGAAAACACCCAGCCATGTGCAAAACAATGTTGTATGTGTTGCGCCTTGTAATAAACAAGAGCTTGAACACAACGGTGGTGGACTCGGGTAAGTGACCTGACACAGAGCAAAGGAGAAGAGAAGATGGAACGTCGCGGGCACGAGCAAAAGAGGCAGATTCGGGTGGTAGGTGACATGGTGACAGTGTTCGAAACGCAAAAGCATGGGCAAAGTCGGGTGGAGATGCGTTTATGCAGACTATTAGGATATCACAACAAAAATGGAAGGAGACACATTAGAAACAAATCGGATTCATCAAAAGGATTATATTTCAAGTTTTATTTTGTTTTGTTTGTTAAGATCGAAGCTACAATGATGTCCTCGATTGCAATGTAATAAGTAGTTTAATAGTTTAGGCAGTCTAGGAGTTTCAAGAAGCTTGAGCAACAAGTGAGAAAGAGAAAGTAAGGGTTTCGAGTTCTGGACCTCTTGGAGATTACATTTTGTACTTATTTTTCTGATGGGTGAATGAAAGAAGCAGAAAGTTTCCTGCAACTGTTGATGGTGATTCGTGTTTCTTGTGTCATTTTATGTTGTTTCTTCCTTGAATGAAGTGAAGTAAAGAAGCAGTTGGTCTCTGATTTACGTTTGTAAGTAAGAGTTAAATAGCCTTAATAAGCGCTCCTTCACTCCAACTCCTCTCCCTTCACAAATTCTCTCTAGAACTTAAAAGTGATAGATTCCATGTTTACAACATATTATTTTGAGTTTCCTCTCTCTCCATAAATTCTCTTTGGAACTTAAAAGTAATAGATCTTGTGTTTAAAACATATTATCGAGGGTTTCCTTTCACAACCGAGGGATCGTCTCTTAATATAAAACAGGGTGGAAGGAGGGGGAGGGGTTCTCAATAATCCTGATGGAATGATTGTGGATCGGCATGCTTGGGTTTTGAGCAAGAGGACATATAATCAAGAAGAAGCCTACGGGTTATTATATGGCCTCTTCTTAGCAAAAAAAAAGGAATCAAGGACATGAACATATTGGGGGACTCTCTCCTAGTTATAAAACACATGAACACAAGAATGATAGCTCAGAACAATAAGTTGAATCAAGTTCTAAAAATAATCTAGGGTTTATGTTCTCTCTTTGAGAACTTTCAATTCTTCCACATCTTGATAATCCTAAATCGTGAGGTGAACTTGCAGACAAATATAGATTTCCAATTGAAAGAAAGTTGTAATCAAGTAAATGGAATTGAAGGATACCTCCCCATCCCCTAATTCTTATGATGAGTAGAAGGCATATGGAGGAAAATAATTTATATTATTTGAAGCATAGAAACAATTGGTTTTGGAATTTGGAGCTTAATGATGTAAATTTTTTCACTAATCCTTGCTCCGTGTTAGCACTCCACCAGTTCTCTGAAGGCTGAAAAGGAGACTGGAAAAGGTAACCACAGTCCACTTTGACCTAGTATCTAGCCCTACCAGGTTGAGAGGGCTCTCTCAATGAGATCACAACCAAGGATTTATAATAACATGAAGATATTAGGCAAGATATAATAGGCTCAAGTAGGTTTTGAAAAATTTAGGGTTTGATGTTGGATCAGGGATGAAACCAAGTAGCTAGGTCTAAGGATCAAAGGGTTTATAGCTACAAAAATATAAAGGAGCAAGGTAGAAATGGATTTATTGTGGCTTCAGGTTTTTGTAGGTATGGTGGTGAGTCTAAAAAGGAGAGGGATTTAATGACTATGTTCATCCATGAATTCATTAAACTGGAAGCATAAAACATAAGATGACATTTCCATATAAACAAATCTAAATAAGTAGAATTATGCTTATGAACTGTAAGAAAATACATTAAGATATGAAAGAGGAGATATATATCATTCAATAAATACTATAACAGTGAATATACATGATCATAAACTCACTACACATGAATTCCTATATAACAGTTGCAACTGCATTCTTTGATTTCTGAAAATAAGAGTGAAAGTACAAGCTACAAGATTATAGTCCAATGATGTCAAACCAGTCAAATGAATCTGAAAAGGATAGATATAAACCAAAACAACATCTCCCCTCTCTCATGGGTGGAATCCATCAGTTGTGGAGTTTATTACTTGATAAGCTCAACAAGAACCTAATATCTAGTGGAGGTCAATCAATTCACCTCATCATAGGAAACTAGATACATTTGACCAAAATTACATTAACAAGCATGTATCTACCCTAATTTACAATTTACCAGCTTAATTACATCTCATGAAATTATCATTTCATCAGTTACATCAGCAAAAAGTCAAACTAGGTCAAAATTTCAGTGAAAATTTCGTTTTGGAGAAAGCATAACAAAATCAGGAGAAAGTATAGCGAGCTTAGCAAAATTGACTTTTGCAAACCTTATAGGTGTCCAAATCAAGATCTGAAGGTACCATTGGAAATATTTGTATGTCTGCTACATGATAGGTTCATCAAGCACTGAAAAAGGTGGCTCCTAGCCCTCCAAATCTTCAATCTCCCAAGACTACTCAGAAAGTGTAGTGAAGGCTCCAAAAATAGGGTAGCAAGGTGATTTTTAGCATGTATTTGGGCATTTTGACCCCCCATAAATGGTTGAATTGGTCAAAATGTTGACTCATATTGATATACTCATCAAAAGGAATCCAAATATGTTGTTTTTTCCTCCAGTGGAACCCCCCAACAAAAGCATAGCATGGCCCACTCTATGCTTTTGCCAGTATGGCTTATTTTTCAATTTTCCAATTTTGACCAAAATGTCACAAAAAACAAATTTTGCCCGAAAAATCCTCAAAATTGGTCCAAAGGTGCCTCATGAGGTATCTTATGCCACTAAAGAAGCATCAACAATAATCTCCAAGTTATCCTTCTCATTTTGACTTTTCAGGGTTTCCTTTAGTTGGCTTTGACATTACAAAATTGATTTCTTGCATAGTAATGGTTAGCCATGTGCTTATTTATATTTTTTTCCCTATTGGCCTTGTCAAGGATATTTTCCAAGTGAATGTTGACTTTCTCAAGCCAAAACTCCTTGTTTTCATTTATTTCATTGGTTATCCTTTCTTCAAAACTCAACTCCTCATCTGGTGAATTTTGCTCTCTTTTCTTATGCAATGCTCTTTTGAGACCCATGGTCCTTGGTCTTTTTCTTATCACCTGCTCTTCATGCTTCTCTAAATCTTTAGTGTCAATCAATTCTTTGCATTTCACATCATGCATGCTAGCCTCAAACTGACTATTCTCTAAAGAATTTTTTTACCTCATGATCAAGAGATCAAGTCATATGCTAAAAAATGAAAGTGCTTGAAACAGGTCTGAACATGAGTGAATGGAAAGGTCTCGTCATTGCGAATGGTTAAAAAAACCGATGTCATATGAGGAAGATATCGCGTTCTGTTAATTTTCCCAAACAACAAAATTTTGGTGATTGGATGGTCAGTCAATTTGCAGGTACAGTCGGCAGAATATTTTGGGAATATTCCATTTTATTTAGAGCCAATATGGTGGCACCACATGGCACTTTGTGGGTCATTGGATGTTGAGGGTACGGAAGGATCTTGGCTGTTGTATGTGTTTATCAGTGGCGAATGATTGAGTGACATGTGGCAAGCTAGCAGGCCACCACGTGTCCTCGTAAAATTTGGTTAAAATTTTGTGGAGTCGACGAGGGTCGAACCCACAACCACCTATCCGCCCTTAATATCATTTACCAACTTGCCTACACCGTGGATCTTACCCCTATACTTATCCATATGTATTTGAAGTTTATTAAAACATGCGCTGAGGGCTTGGGAGGCCAGCCCTGAAGGGCCAGTACCCCTCGCATGTGACCTTAGCACCAGAACCCTGGCTTCGTATTAAACCACAACATCAAAGTTAAACCTCGGCGGGTGTTACTACGTGTTCACATGCGCAGTTTTCGAGTTGTTAATTGCCACGGTTATGGAACCACAACTCCGAGTTCCGCTCTACCAATGGGGAGTTTTCCAAATCGTTAATGTGGTGGTAATACATCCGACCTATCACGTGGCGGAGTTGGTAAGTTAGTGTGATCGGTAATGGTGGGTTATGGAACCGTGTTCCTCGGGGTTCCAACCTCAAACGACAGAGTTGAAACCGTTAACGGAGGATTCGGCGGGGGTGGCATGTGACCACCCTGCCACTCACCATTTAATGTCAAAGTTATCCGCCCGCCTGATTTGGAGCGTGCCCCCAAATTTTGGGTTTACTATTAATCTATCTGCAGTTAAACTGCCAGTCTCCACATTTAGTGGAGCTTTTCTAGCTGTCATTGGAAAAAATGCATTGGGAGGTCAATTTTCGACCAATTTTGGTGAAACAAGAGTCTACCTAAACTAATTTGAGCATTCTGGATCCATTGGTGTAGAGAAAATAGCCATTAGAGGCTTGAAAACATATGTAATTTAAAATTTTGAGCATAATGACAAAGAGGGACATGTCATTGGGAGATGGACCAACATATGTAGCCCAGCAGGGTTGAACTGCTTCATCATGCCTACTATGTAAAACTTATGTGTGAATGTTTTTCTCTGTTATGCACTATTGTTCAATGTTTTTAAGGCTTATTTACATGCTTAAATTTCATTAATTCATCTAATTTTCATGGTTAAAACTCTCATACCTTAAGAAAACTTATGGAGACAAGTTGTACATGTTTATTTAACTGAAAGGACACTTAGCACAGCATAACTAATACACTCTTTTTAGATCAAGTTGGTATCATAGCTAGAGTTTTATCTCTGGTGTTTTTATGTGCAAGGATTTGTTAACTGTTTGCAAGGGTTTTCATGCTTACTAGGCTCAAGCTTAAGAGAGGAGAAGGCAAATTGGTGGAAGCAAGAGGTTCTCAAAGTGAGCCACAGCAAAGGAGGGCAAGATTGCCACATTCTCCACCACCTAGTTTACCTCCAAGAGAAGAAGAAGCAACATCAAGCATGCCTCCAGGAGAAGAAGAAACCCATGAAGAGGTGGATCCTAAAGAGGAAGAAAGAGTGTTCATGAAAGCATTCCTTGACATGACTGAAATGGTGAGAGTCCTTTATCAAGAAAGGAATGAAATACTAGAAGGAGAAGAATCCAAAATTCACAAGGAAGGTCAGGGATCATCAGGAGGTCACAATGATGAAGAAAAATCAAGGAAGGTTAATGGAGGAAATGGAGGCAGTGGAAAGTCACCATCTTCACCCTCACCATCATCATCCTCTACTTCATCTTAAGTACACCAGTCACATAAGTCAAATAACACTGGTAAAAGTCCTTTTCTAAAACTTGATGTTAAGTTTGAATTTTCAATGTTTAATGGTGAATTCAATGTAGAAAAGCTTGATAATTGAATTAGGCAATTGGAGGTTTATTTGAGAATTCAGAACCTTCACGATGATGACACCAAAATCCAACTAGCTTCATTGAGGATGGAAGGTGCAACTCTTGTTTGGTGGGAAGCCAAGACAAAGGAGGAGATCAAAAAACATGGTAATATTATTGTATCATGGACTAATTTCATTACTGAAATAAAATAACCGTTTTATCCATTAGCTCACATGTAGAAAGCCATAATGAACTGGAAAAAATTTAGACAATTGAAAGGACAAAATGTACAAGACTACACCCAAGAATTTAGGAGAAGAGCTCTCTTATTAAGGGTATATTTGCAGAGTCAAGATACTTTGCTCAAGTACATATGGGGCTTACATGGCTACCATAGACATACTATCCTCATGTTTAATCCTACAATCTTAGATGAGGTGTGTGTTCAAGCTACATATTTAGAAGTTAGAGGGAAAATTAATTTTGAAAAGGGTAGAAACAAGCCTTTTAAGGGGAAAAACAAAGAGAAAACCTCAAAAGGAAAAGGCAAAAAGAATGCATCTGTCAAGAAAGAGGGAGAGAAAGTGGTTTGTAAACATTGTTCAAGAGAAGGCCATGAAGAGAAAAACTTTTGGAAACCACATCATGAAAAGAGGCCCAAATTTAACAATAACAAAGGGAAGAAAAAAGCTGCAGCTACAACCCAACATGACTTAGGAGAAGATTCAGGTGATGAAAATAAAATTACAGCCATGGGATTGAATAATATGAAGGGGAAAGGAACTGAAACAAAACCCAGTACTAGTACTTCAAACTGTCACATAGAAGCTCCAAATGAAGAAGAGAGTATTGAATTGTTTCATGTGAGGGTATCCAAACATACCAATATTGATACATTGTTTGACAGTGGTTCACAAAAGAATTTAATCTCTGAAGACTTGGTCAAGAAACTTAATCTTGATACAATTCCACATCCAAAACCATATCCACTTGGGTGGATTTGCAAGGATGCAAATTTACATGTTTCAAAGAAGTGCATATTGCGCTTTGTAATAACTGCACATTTGTTGACACAGTTGAATTAGATGTGGTTCCGCTTGATATTACAGGAGTTGTGTTGGGAAGTCCTTACTTGTATGACAGGAAAGCTATCTTCCATCACCATGAGAACAAATACCATTTATTCAAAGATGGAAAGGAGTACATTTTTAGAGCACATCGCAAGAAGACGAATATTGCAATGGTAAATGTTGGACAGGTAAAAAGGCTGGTGAATTCAAGTAAGAATTTTGTTCTTCTAAAGATTAAGCCTAAATCTAATGTTAATCATGAGTCATTTGAAGATTGTGATCCTAAGTTGAAATCAGATTTATATTATGTAGTTGATGCACATCATGAGATGTTTCAGGAGCCAACAAGTTTTCCTCCTAAAAGGGAGATTCAACATGAGATTCAGTTTCAACAAGATTGTCCTCTTCCGAACATCGGCATGTATCGCATGTCGATAATGGATAATCCTGAAATAAAGAGGAAAATTAAGGACTTTTTGGACAAGGGACTCATAAGGCCAAGCACTTCGCCATGTGGTTCACCTATAGTTATGATTCCGAAGAAAGATGGGACTTGGCACATGTGTGTCGACTTCAGAGCTTTGAACAAGATAACGGTAAAGAATCGATACCCACTCCCAAGGATATATGATTTGATAGATCAGCTGAAAGAAGAAAATTATTGCACTAAGTTAGATTTACGAAGTGGATATCATCAAGTAATAATTGCAGAAAGTGACATATGGAAGACTGCATTCAAAACCATACAAGGACTCGAGTGGTTGGTTATGCCATTTGGTTTGTGTAATGCACCGGCGACTTTCATGCGTGTGATGGATAATGTTTTGCGTCCATTTCTTGATGACTTTGTGATTGTGTATTTATATGATATACTCATTTTCAGCAAAACAAGAGAAGAGCATGTCTTGTATGTAAAGAGGGTACTAGATGTTTTGAAGAAAGAGAAATTATTTCTTAGGATGTCAAAGTGAGAATTTGGAAAAACTTCTTTGGTTTATTTGGGACACATTGTAGGAGGAGGCACATTGGGAATTGATCCTTCTAAAGTGGAAGCCATTGTGAATTGGCCCACTCCCAAATCAATAACAGAGGTAAGAATTTTTTTAGGCGCAGCTCAGTATTGGAGAAAGTTTATTGCTAACTTTTATGCCATAGCAGCTCCTATGCATGCAGTGACAAGTGTGAAGAAAGGCTTCCAATGGGGAGGCAAACAGCAACAAGCTTTTGAATCTTTAAAATAAAAGATCAATTCAGCTCCAGTTCTTGCATTATAATATTTGAGATATCCATTCAAGATACAGACTGATGCTAGTGATTATTCCATGGGAATAGTACTTTTGCAGCATGGTAAGCCTATCGCTTTTCATTCTGAAACATTCAATGGTGTTGTAATCAATTTTCCAACATATGACAAAGATCTGTATGCATTGGTACAAAGCGTCAAGAAGTGGAAACACTACTTGATGGGTAAAGAGATGATTATTCATACCGATCACCAACTACTACATTACTTGCAGTCGCAAACAAAATTGCAACAATCACGACATTTCAGGTGGATGGGATTTATTCAACAATTTCACTTGGTTATAAGGTACAAGAAAGGTATTTTCAACAAATTTGTTGATATGCTTTCAAGGCCTATTATAAGTGCTTCTACTTTTATTTAAAATGATTCTAATGTACATGAGAGTTACATAGAACAGTATGCATCTGATGCTGATTTTAAAGATTTGTATGCTAGTTTGAGTGAAGGGAATCAAGTTGAGGAAAATTATTATCACTTGCATAACAATTTGTTGTTTCATTTTGGAAAGTTGTGTATACCACAAGGAGAGAGACCTAGTGTCGTGAGAGAGTCTCATTCATCTCTTATTGTTGGTCACTTTGTGGTAAGCAAAACAGTGGCGCATCTACAAAGGTATTGTTATTGGCCTCGCATGATAGATAGTGTGTCACGTTTTATAAGAGGATGTTCTATGTGTGCAACAAGAAAGACTAGAAATAGGAAGCTTGGGTTGTACACGCCACTACCGGTACCATCAAGGCCATGAGAAAGTGTCTCCATGGACTTTGTTGGGGCTCTACCTATGTCAAGAAAACAACATGATTATATTTATGTAGTTGTGGATAAATTCAGTAAAATGTGTATACTTATGCCATGTAAGAAAACCATTACTGCTAAACAAACTATTGAACTTTATTTTCAACATGTATGGGTTCATTTCAGTTTGCCAACTTCTATTGTTAGTGAAAGGGATTCCAGGTTCGTTGGGAATTTTTGGTCCAATATTTGGAAGATGATGGACACAAATTTGAAAAAGGGTATTGCTTTTCATCTGCAAACTGATGGCAAAACCGAGGTGGTGAACAGAACCATTGTGCATCTATTGAGAGGATATTGCAGCAAGCATCCCAAGTTGTGGGTTGAACAACTACATTACATTCAACACGCTTACAACCATGCCAAGCACTCTTCTACAAATACTTCACCTTTTGAAGCATGCTTTGGATATTTGCCGAAATCGCCATTAGACTTCATCTATGAGAAGGATGTTGCAATTTATTGGGATAGTGATATTGACAAGGCTCAAAATTTCATTGAGAAAATTCGGATTATTCATCATCAAGTTCAAGAATAGCTTGAGAAGATTCAAAGAAAGTACAAGGAGAGGCATGAAAAACATAGAGTTGATCATAAGTTTCAAGAAGGAGATGGAGTATGGTTGCAAATAAGCAAAGAAAGAATGCAAGGAGAAGGTAAAAAGCTCAAGCCTATTCGTTATGGTCCATTCAAGATTATTAAACAAGTTGGTAATAATGCATTTCAACTTGACTTTCCTTCATAAATGCAAATGTATTCGGTTGTCCATGTGGAGAATTTACGTTTGTATGAGCCTCTATTTATTGATGATAAAGGGAGTGACATTCAGCTGCCATCAATAGAATATTTCTCGCCAGAATTTCTAGACAACCTCAAGGAGGATTCCATCTTTAACAGGAGGACACGCACTTCTAAAAGAGGAAGTGTCAATTATCTTCGGATTGGGCTCAAGGGCAGCAAACCAAGTAAGGCAAGATGGATGGAAGTGGAAAATGTGAGGGAGTTGTTCCCTCATCTTCTAAACAGGTGATTAAATTTGTTTGGGGTCCAAAAGATTCCCAATGGGGAGGTGTGAACAGGAGATCAAGTCATATGCTCAAAAAGGAAATTGCTCCAAATAGGTCTGAACCTAAGCGACCGGAAAGGTCTCGTCTTTGTGATTCTAGCACCATGAACGGTTCGAAAAACTGATGTCATATGAGGAGGATATCACGTTTTTTTCGTTTTCCCAAACAACATAATTTTGGTGATTGGATGCCCAGTCAGCTTGCAGGTACAGTCAGCAGAATATTATAGGAATATTCCATTTTCTTCAGAGCCAATATGGTGGCACCACATGGCACTTTGCGGGCCATTGGATGTTGAGGGTACAGAAGGATCTTGGCCGTTGGATGTGTTTGTAGATGGCGAATGATTGAGTGACAAGTGGCAAGCCCGTAGGCTGCTACGTGTCCTCATAACAGTTGGGTAAAATTTTGTGGAGTCGACAAGGGTCAAACCCGCGACCACCTATCCGCCCGCAATATCATTTTCCAACCCGCCTACACCATGGATGTTACCCCTATACTTCTCCATATGTATTTGAAGTTTATTAAAACATGCGCTGAGGGCTTGGGAGGCCAACCCCGAAGGGCCAGCCCCCTCGCATGTGACCTTAGCACTGGAACCCTAGCTTCGTATTAAACCATAAAATCACATTTAAACCTCAGCAGGTGTTACTACATGTTCACATGCATATTTTTCGAGTTGTTAATTTCCACAGTTATGGAACCACAACTCTAGGTTCCACTCTACCAATGGGGAGTTTTCCAAACCGTTAATGCGGCAGTAATACATCTGACCTGTCACATGGCGGATTTGGTAAGTTAGTGTGACGAGTAATGGTGGGTTATGGAACCGTGTTCCTCAGGGTTCCAACCTCAAACGAAAGAGTTGAAACCGTTAACGGAGGAGTCGGAGAGGGTGGCATGTGACCACCCTGCCACTCACCATTTAATGTCAAAGTTATCCGCCCGCCTGATTTGGAGCGTGCCCCCAAATTGAGGGTTTACTATCAATCTATCTGCAGTTAAAATTCCAGTCTCCACATTTTGTGGAGATTTTCTATTTGTCATTGGAAAAAATGCATTGGGAGGTCAATTTTCGACCAATTTTGGTGAAACAAGAGTCTACCTAGACTAATTTGAGCATTTTGGTGCCATTGGTGTAGAGAAAACAACCATTAGAGGCCTAAAAACATATGTAATCTACAATTTTGAGCATAATGACAATGGGGGACATGCCATTGGGAGCTAGACCAGCAGATGTAGCCCAGGAGGGGTGAACTGCTTCATCATGCCTACTGTGTAAAACTTATGTGTGAATGTTTTTCTCTGTTATGCACTGTTGTTCAGTTTTTATAAGGCTTATTTACATGCTTAAATTTCACTAATTCATCTAATTTTCATGGTTAAAACTCTCATACCTTAAGCAAACTTATGGAGACAAGTTGTACATGTTTATTTAACTGAAAGGACACTTAGCACAACAAAACTAATACACTATTTTTAGATTACCTCCAGCTGATTGTTTTCTTGCTCTAGGAAGGAAATGATGAAATTATCCCTTGCCAAGTTGTCCTGGAGCTCTTTGATCGGAGTATCTTTTCCCTCGATGATCCTCTCTAGTTTTTCATTCCCTTCACTAGCTTCCAAATCTACTAAGTCAAAATCATGCTTCTCATCATGCATGGATGGCTCATGCTGTGAATGTAATCCCTGCTCTGCTAATGTGGGATTGGCCCCTTCCTTAATCTGAGGAGAAAACACAAGCTTTCTGCCTCTCTGATAGGTCTTAGTGACCTCACTCTTCCTCCTCACTGGAATGGTACTAGGGGAGGCAACCTCCACATGTCTAGATGGTGTTGAAGGTGTTGATGGTGTTGATGGAGAATTAGGGCTAGTAGGCTAACTACTAGAAGACAAAAAGACATATGTCTGCATGAAAGTGTCCCAAGTGATGTTCTTTTGCTCAAGCTGGTGTAAACAATGATCTTGACCAGGGCATGGTGGAAGAGGTTTCTTTCAAGACTACTCAGCTTATGTTCGACCTTTTCTGCCATCTTTGCCAAACTTTTGTAGAGGTAATAGGGAAAATTGAGTGTTTTTACCCCTGTGAAATGCATGAGAAGTCTGACATGATACCCATACAGTCTAGAAAATCTCGCCTCACAGGTGAAGTAATTCATTATTATCTTCATGAGTGGTGTATACTTCTGAAGGAGGTGCCTAACAGTAAAAATCTTCTTCATGTGTTGTTGATGTCTTATGAGATAGGGCTGGTCATTTTGAAGGGCTAGATATTGATTCTTAAACCATTTTTCACCATGACTAGGCATTCATATGGCCTCAACTACTATATGAGTTGATATAGTGAAATTAACCCCTGCAATTGTTACTTGGTCCCTTTTGATTTGAGTGGCAAACAACTTGGTCAATGTGGCATTGTATTTGACCTTCTCAACTAATCCACAAAAAGGAAAACACCCTACTGCTTGAAAACGGTGTTTGGAAATTGGTGTAGACATAATTTCAAGAGATGTTAGGGGTTCATATCTTATCACCTAACCTCCTTTGTTATAATTTTTCTTCTCCTCCATTTGGTTGATTGCAAGGGGAAAAACCCTAGTATGAAAAAACAGGGGAAGGGGAAAAGCAATAGAATGAGTAGGTTAGGGAAGGGAGATGGGAGTAGAATTTTTTTTGGAGATGGGCAGGGGTCTTATGGAGCTTTAGA
Source organism: Pinus albicaulis (assembly GCA_034641835.2). Classification (NCBI taxonomy): domain Eukaryota; kingdom Viridiplantae; phylum Streptophyta; class Pinopsida; order Pinales; family Pinaceae; genus Pinus; species Pinus albicaulis. The sequence goes on from CM076582.1 coordinate 367,584,177, forward strand.
AAGTTAAATGGAGTGAAATGAGTGAGGGGATAGGGCTAGGAAATTTTAACACATTCCTAGTTATGAAAATTTCCCAAAATGGTTGAATTGAGCTAGGGTTTAGGGTTTGGGACTTGGAAAATGGGAATGAGGGATTGTAAAGGTTGTGGGGGATGGTTAAGAGTATGAGGGAAGTAAAAAAGTCTATGGGAGAGTGAATTTACCTTGCAAATTGTAAAAATACGGGCTAGCTAAAAAAACATAGCAAAGAGGCTAACCCTAGGTTTTCACACTAAATTAATGAAATTGAGCTGTAAGGAGGGGTTTGCTAAGGTGATACTTACTTGTCCCCTGATTTTTGACACATTGAAAACCTTCAAAACCTTCATAGAATTATTTGGTGCCTCCAGGAGAGAAAACACAGAATGAAGAAAAAAAGCATAGCATGGAGGGCAGAAAGCGCAACATGGTTGCTTTGACACCAAATCTTGGAGTGTTTTTGGCTTGAACTTGCTGGATTTTCTCTTGGTGATGGATGAGAACTCTTCTTCTATGAGTTTAATGAACAAATGAGTTTTGTGTTGATCTTTTATAGCTTGTCGTGGTCACTTTTCTTCATGGTAGTGGGGTGGCCCACTACATTTCCTTTTCACTTTGCTTTGTAAACTTGTAACTTTGACACTTTGTATGGAGATTTAGAGACATAATGAACTTATTACATATTGAAACATGAATTACATTTTTAAATCAAACTTTATTGAACAAATTACCTATTACCACTCCTACAATTTCCAGATTTTATGCATGGAATCACAGATTTGGTGACCTTGAAACCCTAATGACCTAATGGAGACACTAAAGTAAATGAAATCATGATGGTGATGACTGGAATGATAATGATGAACTTTGAATGATGGTACACTCATCTAAGTGATGACAAGGACCAGCATGTAAAATTTTCAAAGGAGTGGAAATATTCTTATACCTACTACTCAGTGACCAAATTTTTACTTGAAGACCTTACCAAAAATTTGACTATGAGACCCTAATAAGACATGATAAGAGTTCCTTTTATCACTGGTGAGAGGCTGTATAGACTGTAAATAACACTCTGCATGGGTTTTCGATTGTATTTTCCCTTCTTTTTTTCCCTTGGCTTCTCCTTCATCTCCTCCTCCCCTCCCCCCTTATCTTTTGTCGCTCCCCCCTTTGCTGGCATCCTCATCTTCCCCTCTTCCACTTGGCTTCCCCCTCATATCATCCTCTCCTCCCTTCACCTTACCCCTACCTACTCTGCTAGCATCCACCTCCCCCGCCCTCTCATCTCCTCTCCCCCCTCAAGGTCATATACCCTCGCTTCAAACATCACTTCAGGAATTTTAGGTGGTGGCCTCTTGCCCTCAACACTTGGAACATGTCATGCAATTTAATCACCTTGATGTGTGACTAAATTAATTTTTTGTCCTGGAAACTTGGTGATGGGATTGGAATAAGTCTGGGAGATCATTTCATTAAGCTATGTAATAAATCATGTCGCATTAACCAGCAAACTAGAGCCATGAGAGAAATCTTTGTGATCAAGCCTCATTTAATTCTCTGGGGTAAGATCCGTTGGCTCGTGCAAGGTACATTTAATATGCACTGGGAGAATGTAGATTTAGGCTACAAGGATTTCATGGATGGTAATTGAGAATAAATTATCTGAATTGTTGTAGTATATAGGTCTATATCCAGGAGGCTAAGAGGGGCAGTTTGCATAGGCATAGTTGGGGTTGTCTGTGGGAAATTTGGGAAGTTGAATTCTAACTCTGAGTTGTTATTAGTGTTGGAAATCCCCTACATTAGACCTTTGACGTTGATTCCAACAATTTTTATGAGCTTCTGAGAGTAAGGCCTCTGCAAATTAAGCCTACGTTTAGGACGTTGTGTCGAATTAGTTCTATATGGGATTATTTCGGTAATAATTCCTTGACGATGGAATCGGGGCCTATATGTGGGATTATTAGATTGAACTCAAGAATTTTGTTGGGAATAAAACTTATGGTAGAGTATGGAGTGTTTTGGAGACTCCTGGATCTGTAATTCTGGTATTTAGGTTTGGTTCTCTTCTTAAGGACTCCTGGGTGTTGTGTAGTTTTTTCTTCTCCTCGGAAGATTTGGGGTCACGGACCCTGCCTCTCTACGGCTACTGGAATTTCGTCTTCTCTTCAAAATTTCTCCCTTGGTCTATTATTATGGATTCTTGGGGTTATCTTCATAGGCGATCAGGCAGGGTGGCGAGTCACTTGGATAGGAATTGGGAGAAGCACCCTCCTCTGGCTATTATCTCCCCTCATTTTTGTACCCACTGTGACTTTGAGAAATTCGAATTACGAGCTAGTCTGGATGAACTCCAGAATTTTTTCCGGAAAAAACAACAAGAAGCAAGTGAAATTCTTGAGAGAAGCATTGAAAAGAATCAAAAGATACATCAATTGGAAGATGAAGTGTTTGCACTGCGAAACCAAATTGAAGAATTGCATATTTAGTTGGCTAAAAAGAATTCACATTCGGAGGAGGAATCAACATGGATTGATCTCAATGGGTCAGCTAATCCAAATGACTAACCTTCTCGTGTTTTTATCATAAACTATAAATATATTTTGCTTCTTGGTCAGTTTTTTAAGGCATACCTGACTACTTTTGTAATAGCTTGATCAAATTTTGAATTTTTCCATAGTACTTGGGCTCTACCTGATAGCCTAAAAACAATGTTTCCCAAGGATGGCATGGATTTTGAAATGTAAACTCTCGTTTTTTTCCGCAACCGAGCGCAAATTAATACAATAATATTACTCTTTTATGTAAAAAAAAACATAGAGAGAGTGACCACCTGTACCATGAAATGATAGTCCCAAAAATCATCTAAATTTGTCCTTCAAGTCTCAGCCTCTAATTAGGGCATGTTGTAACTATTGTTACAACTCTTCTAAATCGATGAAATTCCTTCTCAAGTGACTATGAAAAGGCTTCCTTAACAATGTTCTTGTCTCTTCATTTCTTTTTAGGATGTTGTAGGCTTTAAGAGGACACTTTCATTACTATGTTAGGCCTATTTGGCTCTTTTTAATAGCCATTAGAGAAGCTCAGCCTTTGACCTTCATTCTAAGTTTGTAGTAGCCCTTGAAGTGATCTCATAGACCCTATTTTCTTTGCGTTATATGACTCAACTTTGCATTTTAGGAATATTAACGCCAAACCGTGCTTATTTATGTTCTTTAAGCCTCTAGCTAGCCTATTCTCCTTACTCGGCCCAGTAAAATAGACCCAAAATTAGTCTTCTTTAAGCCCTCAACCTAGTTTCCTTGAGCTCCGCTACTTCTGGTGCATAATCAGTCCCTTTTTTTATGGCTTTAGGAGCAATAAAAAAAAATTCTAGTGATTCTTCTAGCTGCCAATGTTTCTGACCTTAGCTCTGATACTATGGTCGAAAAATAGATAAGGTAGCATTTAAATTTATCATTTCCATTCATGACAGTTATTTGTGATTTATCTTCTTCTTCTGTTTATTATGATTATGTTCATATCATCAAATGAATGTAAAATCAGGAAGATCACAACCATACTTATCCAGTGGATAAAAAATATGCTCAAAATAAAAGTGGTCAAAATTTCTCGAAACCAGTACCAAATTGTAGTCCTTGTCCTCGAAGCAAGCCTCTGTCAAATTTGACCACATGACCTACCACTTACAACTACCACACTCCATCGTTGAACCAGATATGAGACTTGTTAAATATACGTCATAATATTTTATTTGAAATTCAAAGGTTTCAGAGGTTGGGGAGAGGGTGGGGCACGTGGCCCCAACCCTTGGTCACGCAATAGTCCACATGACCCTATAAGAAGGAAGAGGGGAACAATGGTTAGTTCGGGGAAAGCGATCAAGAGAAACCGATGTTCAAGCTTTTCCGTACATTCTTGGGTTGGTTGCTTTGACGGGTGGGAGAGGGAAGTAGCTAGCTTTGTTTTATAGGGCAGTTGAGAACCGACGACCAATTTAAGCCACACAACCACAGGCGCAACAGAAGCGGAGGGTCTAGGCGGTTAGCCCTGGCCCCGATCCCTATCATGAACCCATGTGACTAAAAGCAAGGGCTTCAAAGCCAGAGGGGTGGGCGCATGGCCCGGCCCCTAACCACATGGTGCCACACAATCGAGAGAGGAGCTGGGAAATCAACGCTAAGGCCTTATTGGCACAATTAAAGAGGCGATAAAATGCACCTTTTTCGGTGGGATTTTTGTCATTCTCGCACCAATTTGTCGCTTGATGGTCTGCCAAGAGCAGGGATTTATTGCATAGTTAGAAAATTTGGCCATTTTGCAGGACAGATAGCAAAGAAATGAACCAGAAGACCTAACTTGGCCATTTTTCAGTTTTTTTTTTAGCCTAAGAAGAACCTACACATTATTTTTTTGATGTTCTAGACATATTGGCAACATTATTTTTGTGATTTGAGCATTGTATGTTGATGTAATTTACCTTTTGAGCATATAATATAAATGGCCAACATTCGAAGTAGAACCTAAAGACGTAGCCCAGGAGGAGGGAACTTTGTCATCAAATTGTTGTTTGTGTGATGTTATTCATGGTCTATTTTTATTTGTTTTATTTCTGCAAAAATTAACTAAAAACACTAATTTTATGTTTTTTTTCAACTTGATCCATTGCCCACAAGACATAAACTTCCTTGCAAATTGTTCAAGAAACCTTCAAGTTTTTAATTTCAGATCAGTTTGGTATCGGAGCATGGTTTATTTGAAGGTTTGATTGTTTTTCCAAGTGTTTTTGAATGTTAACAAGGCCTAAATTGAAGAGAGGAGAAGGAGTGGTTGAAGAACCAAATCCTCAAATTGGTTCAAGTAGGTCACAAACTCCAAGAACTCTAACACTCATGGCACACGAAGAAGGACAGGAGCTGATTTCTAAGGATGAGAGAGCTTTCAAAAAGGATTTATATGATATTCCAAAGATGGTAAAAGTGTTGTACAATGAAAGGACAACAAGGTTGCAAGGGGAAAGTTCAACCCATCCAAAAGGTAATGGGGATGATGGGAGAAAGCCTCTTTTTCCACCACTTCCTCCTTCACTATAACACCCTCTTCCCACATCTACCCAAGTGACTGAACAATCGAGGTAAACATGTGATGAAGATTTACTATGATATGATTCAACTCCCTATGTAATAGTTAAGGAAGTAGAACCAATAGAACAAAACCACTGATAGCCATCCAACCCATCCAGATGACCATCCCCTAAGAAAAAATGAAATTTTCTTGCATTAAAGCCTCAGTCGCTCCTTTGAAATGGGCATGCATGTGACTGGGACCCTTCAGTTGCTCCCATAATAAGGCATGCATGCGACATGGGACTTTTCCATGTAGTTTTGTGCCAACGACTCCGGGTTTTGTGCCACTTTTTCAGGGCCATGACTTAGACCACTGCCTAGAACTCCATGAAACTTACAAAAATGAAAAATAACATTGAATCAATGATACGAACACAAATACTTGAAAAAGTACTTGACTGGACCCCTACTAGCCATAACGGAAATTTCGTCAAACATGTCACAAATATGCATTCTATAGGTTTAAACAACATATTTGAGCATATAGGTCTCATAATTATATGAGAATCACTAAAAATCATTGATGCCTCATCACAATAACTGCATTACCATCTATACATTCATTCTAAATTCAGTGGTTAGCCAAAACATGATGAGAGCCATACATTATCATTATCATAAAACTCAGTCATAACAAGCATACAACCAATATAAATATCAAGTATATAACATCCATATAACAACATATAAACAAGTATATTTACCCATATAATAAAGTAAAAGAAGCTCTTAATATTGAGTGCAAAGGCCAACTAGGTTCGGGACTTCCACGTTCCACCCAACCATAGATTGACTAAACCAAATATCTCTTCATCTAGTCATCCCTGTGCTATATTCCAAGCATGAATGTGGGATCTCATAGAACAAATCCATTAAAATCAAACCAGGGATTCTAGAGGTCAAACCACCTCAACCCTTAACTAATGATTCCACCTCACAGTCGGACATCACTAACCATCACCATATCAGTCTCTACCCAAGTTGTTTAGGGCTCTAGAGCATTTGTTCCAACCAAGGCTCCACTACTAGTAACTCAAACCACAATTGTTGTTGGGATCCAGTGCATTTGTCCAACCAAGGATCCAAGGCTAGTAACTCAACCCACCAAGGGCTCCATAGTGTTTTCCCAAGCAAGGCTCCACGAATAATAACTCAACCCAAGTTGTTACAAGGCTCGAGAGAATTTTTCCAGCCAAGGTTCCGGGAACTAATAACTCAACCCACAGCTAAAGGAACATGAGAACCAACCAGCAAACAAAAGGGAAAAACTACCACAACACCATGGATATCCATGAAATGGAAAGGCTAGGAAAAATCGTTGTCAATCAGGAAATCCTCCATGTCAATGACAAATCATAACTGAATAACCACATGCATGCCAAAACAAGTAAGGAAATCATACAATAAAATCGGTGCCTGCAAGCAAAACTTGATGTAGTTGTTGATCCCAATGTCCACTTGTGCTTTCCTTCTCTTCCTTTTCCTTCTTGATCCAAATCCAAAGTATGCCACACTCCTCCAAGAGTGCTCTAAGAAAACTATGTGTGACTAAGAGTATGTGAGAGAAAGAATAAAATGAGAGATCCAAAACTGAACTGACAAAATTCTGTGAACTAATCCTCAAAATCCTTTTTATTAATGAGGCCTCTAATTTCTTCAATTTTCGATTATAGTCCTTCATTTTCCTCCTCACATGCAACATGTGACCTTTCACCTTCCTTTTATCCTAATTTCCATTATTTTCGTAAATAAAGTGCCAATTAATATCTCATGCCTTTCAAAAGCCTTAGCCATTTCCTTTATCGATTTCCATAGCCATAATAAACCATACGGACACCCACACTAGGATTTTTTTCCCAACATTAATCTTGGAATACATGTCCCATGGGCATGGTTATTATTTTTCCTTTATTAATTGTATTACATGAAGTTTTAACTAGGGGGCGTTACAGACCCCTCCCCCTTAAGGGAACACTGTCCTCGGTGTTCAATGACACCTATAACCAACAAGACTGCTGATAGAAAGACATATTTCCCATGGACCTTTATAACTTATCTCGTTGCAGTATTTCCAAAGATCAACTTGTTGAGAAGCAACCAACATGAAAATGTAACAACATAACAACCATAATGACATGAAACCCATGTCTCTTATTGGAGCTTTATAACAAAACTCATGTTGGTATTTACATCCATATATATGTACATATACCAAAACATCATACCAAAGCATGTACCAAAAACATATACATTCGCTCGAACAGTGAATAGAGAAGGATACATAGCCTGCATCTCATCCACCATCTCCCATGTAGATTCATCGGACACAAAGTGCTTCCACTACACTTTAACCTACTTGATTTCTCGGTTCCAGAGCATGATCATATTTCTCTGCAAAATGCACTGTGGTTTCGACTTTCTGGCTCCACTAGCAATACAAACTAGTCAATCACATGATCAAAATCTTTGACATAATTTTAAAGCAATGACACATGGAAAACATCATGGAATTTCACTATCGGAGGCAATGCAAGTCGATAGGCTACTAGTCCAATCCTTTCAAGAATATTTAAAGGTACACCATATCGAGGTGCTAGCTTGGCACATGATCCAATCCTTAAGGAGATCTTCCTAGGATTGATGTGCAAGTACAACTATTCACCAACCTGAAACTCCTTAAACAACTTGTTCCGATCTGCATTAATTTTTTTCATGTCCTGTGTTGTTGTTAGATTCTTCTTTATTACATGTATTTCATGTTCCATCTCTTCCAACATATCCAGTCCTATCAATACCCTGTTAACTGGATCACTACATCTAACAAGAGTATTACAAATCCACCCATAGAGTGCCTCAAACTAACTCATCCTTAATGACCCTTGATACTCATTGTTGTAAGCAAACTCTACCAGTGTATGATACTCTTCCCGCTTTCATTGTTGATGCTTCACATGCATCTTCAGTATTTCCTCCAATATCCTGTTGACCCTCTCTGTCTTTCTATTTGTCTATGGATGATAAGTTGTATTGAAGGCCAACTTTGTGCCCAATCCTGCAAATAACTCTTTCCAAAACCTAAAAGTAAACTTATCATCCTTGTATCTTTGGAACACCATGCAGCCTCACCACATCCCTGGTGAATACTTGTGTTACATCATTAGTTGAATAAGTAGACTTCACTAGAAGGAAGTTCGCTACCTTCGTCAATTTGTCCACCACAACCATGATGGAATTGTGTTCTCTATATGTCCTTAGTAAACCTGTGATAAAATACATAGAAATGACTTCCCACTTCCACTTTGGAATCAAAATCAGCTGTAGTATTCCACCTAGATGTTTACATTCTGGTTTCACCTGTTGACAGTCCAAGCATATAACCACAAACTTTGCCACGTCCTTTTTCAGATTCGACCAATAATAAAACTTCTTCACTTTTGTCAATGTCTTTTGATATACTGGGTGACCTAAATACAATTTGGCATGAAATTCCTTCAAGATAAGCTTCTTGAGATCATTATTATTTGGTACACAATAATGTCCCTAAATCTTATTGAGACATCTGCCATGAGAAAATAGTACACATCCTATGCACCTGTACTTGTACATGTGCCTATACAATTACCTTTATATGTACCAATACTTGTACCTATACTTGTACCACTACCTGTACCTATACTTGTACATGTACTATGTGGTAGCATGTTCCTATACATGTACTCTGTGCCTGAGCTCCATGTACCTATTATCTTGCTGACCTGCTTGCCAGATCTAATCATATAGATATGTCTCATAAGAACTCATAGTTGTTATATGATTCACCTGTATCTGCCTACTAAGAGCATATGCAACCATGTTCTCTTTACCCTTGATGTACTTGATCTAAAATTCAAACTCATTGATCATGTCCAACCATCTAGCTTGTCTAACATTCATATTCGACTGATCAAATAATTATCCCAACCCACTGTGATCAATCATCAGTACAAACCTCTTGCCAAGAATATAGTGCCTCCACATATTCAATGCATGGATGATCGTTTCCAACTCAAGATCATGTGTCGGATAATTGTGCTCATGTTCATTCAATTTTTGTGACTCATAGCACACTACCTGTCCCTATTGCGCAAGAACTCCACCAAGTCCTCTTTTGCAAGCATCGTTGCATACCACAAATTCTCTGTCTAAATCTACAATATTTATAACTGGAGCATTTTTCAACAATTGTTTCAACTATTCAAAACTCATTGCACATTCCTCTGTCCATTTAAACTTCTTACCTTTTCTTTGCAATGACGTAATATGATGATAAATTTATGAGAAGTTCTTGATGAACCTCCTATAATAACCTGCTAATCCCATAAAGGACTTTACCTCATCCACATTCCTATGAGCTTCCCACTCCATGATAGTCCTTATCTTCCCTATATATACGGTTATTCCTTCCTTCAAAATCACATGTCCCAAGTAACGTACCTCTGTCTGAAATAAATTGCATTTGCTAAGCTTGGAATACAACTAATGTTCTCTTAGAAATCTCAATATCGTTGTTAAATGTTTGACATGTTCTTCTTCATTCTGAGAATATATCAAGATGTCATCAATGAATGCAATAACAAAATTGTCCAGATAAGGATGCAACACATTATTAATCAAGCACATAAAAGTTGTTGGAGCATTAGTAAAACCAAATGGAACTACACTAAACTCATAATGCCCATACCTGGTCATGAAAGCTATCTTGTGAATCTCATATTCTTTAATGCATACTTGGTGATATCCTGATCTCATATCAATCTTCAAGAACACTTATGCTCCCTTCAAATGATCGAATAAATCATCAATCCTTTGTAATGGATACCTGTTTTTGATGGTCATCTTGTTCAACTTCCTGTAATTGATGGACAACCTGAGAGTACCATCCTTCTTCTTTACAAACAGTACTGGTGCGCCCCATGGTTATACCCTTGGCCTAATGTATTATTTTTCAACCATTTCCTTCAATTGCAACTTCATATCTACCAACTCTGGAGTGCTCATCTTGTACAATGTTTTTTATGTTGGTGCTGCCCCTGGTACCAACTCAATAGAAAAGTCTACTTTCATGTGAGGTGGAAACTCTAAAATCTATGCTAGAAACGCATCCTAAAATTGTTGTAAAATTGGGTACCTGCTCAATACCTCTACATCCTCATCCTCCTTACCTTTATCACTAGAATCACTAGAAATATGCACTGCAAATAACGCACACCCTTTTTCTATGACTAAGTTTTTCCTGCATAGTTGTCACCATTCTAACTGATGCTACTTTCTTCTTACCCTGCAAGACTCTATGTTCTCCATTATCATCCAAACACTTAATTGCTTTGTCATAACAATCCACTTTGGTCCTATGAAAATATATCTATTCCATACCCAAAAGTATACTATATGATCCCAATGAAAATACTTTAAAATGTGCTAATGTAAGCATACCATTCAACTCAAATGCACAAGCTCTTACCCAATGATTAACTCGCATATTTGTACCTGTAGCCAACTGTACTAACCAAGATTATGCATGCACTTCTTTATTCAAACCACACTTATCCACCGGTTTAAGATTAACATAACTATAATTAGATCCAGGGTCAATAAAAATAGAAACAACTTGATCACAAAGCTTACCATCCATCTCGATAATAGACGCCTGGTGATCTACCTGCCTGTTATCCAACACTGTATAGATCTGAGGAACACTTTGTCCAACATCCCCAATAGTTTTCACCTCCTGAGCACTGTAAATCTATGTTCTACCACCCTGATGTTGTGGACAATATCTTTGACTATGATCTTTTCCACAAGTCCAACACCGTATGGGATCCCTATCATCACCCTTGTTATGCTCAAACCAAAATTCATGTCCTTTTTCAGATGCATTGAAATCCTTGTGCGATGCTACATTCTCTTTTTTACTCGTGTCCTAAGGCCTTACTCGTTTCTTGTCCTATTTCCCTTTATTCTTTATATTTCCTTTCCATTCTGGTTTAGTCTCAGATATGCGCTTTGATTGCTCATAACAATGCTTTAGCTTCCTAATGGCCTCCTCCAATGATTTAGGCTCATCAAACTTAATCGTGTCTTTGAATGTTATCGACAACCTGTTGATGAATCTTTGAATCTTGGCTTTCTCCTCCTTGAGGTAAGGCACATATCTCAACAACTCCAGAAATATGTTATTGTACTCCTCATCAATCATAGATCCCTTCTTTAGTGCATAAAACTATTTTTTCCTGTCGTCATAGTATCTCACTGATAGATATACTTCTTTCTAAATAGTCTCTCGAATTCACTCCAAGTCAATTCTTTCTCATAAATATCTTTGACTTTATTTACATATTCCCACCAGATATCTACTTTACCTTTAAGACTGAATGTAGTTATCTTTCCCTTCATGTTCTCTGAGTAATCATGTAATCTGAAGAACTTATTCATTCCAAGCAACCATGCTTCTGCATCCTGTCATTTATTCATCTCTCCATCGAATGTAGGTGAATTTTCTTTCATGAATTCATCTGGCATATATCCCCTACCACTCCTCTTGTTAGGATCATAATGATGATGAGCATGATACCTGTCGGAACCAAAACTATAATAGTACATGTTTCCATCACCCCTCGTGTCTAGAGTATCCAATAACCAACGATCCCTTATCATGTCATATCTATCTAACATGTCCCCACGGTAATATCTACTACCATATGCCTCATTAGTCCTATCCTCCTATCCATAACTAATCTGAAGTGGTACCTGTCTCTGCAACTCTCACAAACTCTAAAGAATTACTACATTAAGTTATGCCCGTTTCTCATATGCCTACATGATTCTGTCATTATCTGCATTGCAACTCCTTATTTCTTCCTTTAAATTTCTCAATGTCACTGCTAAGTTTGAAGAGTGCCCAACACCATGTTTCTCATATGATTCATAGGGAGAATCTATGTATTCTACCATATTTCTAGTCATCTTTGATCTCTTCTTCCTGGAAGGTGTATTATGTCAGCTAAACCAAATCATAAACAGACCAACATACCTTAGTATAGTTCGGGGATGATGTCTCATCTACAAGATCGGCCAAATTAGCACAATACATATATAAACATAATCAAATCAACATATAAGCATCTTTTCATCCATTATCTAGTTATATATGCATGACTATGTTGACCACATACCATTACTTCATGCACAACAACCATCAGCCATTCGATGCATGCATAACAACGTATAAACACTGACACACCTAACCAATGCACGACCAACATACACTCAAAACAAATACATTCAACAATGACACCATCAACTTTCACCTAGTGCTACCATTGGAATAACAACGAACGCCATGCATACACAACAATCACATAGGCCACAAGAACAAAGACTTATATGCAAATGACATGTATATGCAATAACACATTCATCTAAGGAGAACGAAAACTAGACATCACCCGAGGAGAACAAAACCATGCTCTGAAACCACTCTGTAATACCCTCCTCCTAAATCTACCCAAGTAACCAAACAACGGGGGTAAACATGTGATGAAGAGTTACTATGATATGATTAAACTCCCAAAGTAATAGTTAAGGAATTGAAACCGACAGAACACAAACAACCAGACCTTTTACACATGCAACAGAACCCCCAGGAGCCATCCAACCCATCTAGGTGACCAATCCCTGAGACAAATTGACATTTTCCTACATTAAAGCCTCTGTCACTCCCTTGACATGGGCATGCATGCGACCGGGACCCTCCAGTCGCTCCCACAATAAGGCATGCGTTCAACTAGGGAATTTTCCAGCTAGTTCTGTGCCAATGACTCCAAATTTTGTGTCACATTTTCAAGGCCAAGACTCAAGCCACATCCCAAAACTCCATGAAACTTCCAAAAATGAAAAATAACATTGAAACAATGATACAAATGCAAATACTTGAACAAAGAATTGATGGGACCCCTACTAGCCATAATAAGCATTTCATCAAACATCTCACAAATATGCATTCCACCCGTTTAAACAATAGATATGAGCATAGGAGTCACATACATATCCGAGAATCAGTAAGAAGAATTGATGCCTCATCATAATAATTTCATTACCATCTATTAAGTCATACATTCATTGTACATACAGTGGTTAACCAAAAGATGAAGGGAGCCATACATTATCACTATCACAATACTCAGTCATAACCAACATACAACCAACATAAATATCAAGGATATAACAACCATATAAACAAGTATATTTACCCGTAAAATACCAAGTAGAAGAAGGTCTTAATAATTAGTACAAAAGCTACCAGGTTCGTGACTTCCACGTTCCACTCTACCATAGATTAGATGAACCAAATCTATTTTCATCCAATCACCCCTATGCCATATTACAAGCATGAATGCGGGATCTCATAGAACAAATCCATCAAAACCAAACTAGGGCTTCCAGAGTCCAAACCACCTCAACCCTCAACTAGTGATTCCACCTCACAATCAAACATCACTAAACATCAGCGAATCAGTCTTTGCCCAAGTTGTCTGGTGCTCAAAATAATTTGTTCCAATCAAGGCTCCAGGAATAGTAACTCAACCCACAGTTGTTGTTGGGCTCCATAGCGTTAGTCCAACCAAGGCTCCAGGATTAGTCACTCAACCGACCAAGGGCTCTAGAGTGTTTTCCCTACCAACACTCCAGGACTAGTAACTCAACCCAAGTTGCTACAGGGTTCCAAAGAATTTTTCCAACCAAGGCTCCAGGAATTAATAACTCAACCCACAAAAAAAAGGAACATGAGAACCAACCAAAACAAAAAAGGGAAAAACTACCACAGCACCATGGCTATCTAGGAAACGGAAAGTTTAGGAAAAAACGATGTCAATCAAGGCAATCCTCCATGCCAATGACATATCATAACCAAAAAACCACATGTGTATGCCATGCATGCCAAACCTAGTAAGGAAACCATACATGCAACTTAGTACCTACAAGAAAAACATGTTGTAGTTGTTGATCCCCTTGTCCTATTATGCTTCCCTACTCTTTCTTCGTCTTCTTGCTCCAAATCCGAAGTATACCACACTCCTCCAAGAGTGCTCCAATAAAACTCTAAGTGTCAAAGGGTATGAGGGAGAGAAAATATAATCAAAGATCCAAAACTGAACTGACAAACGTCTGTGAACTAATCCTCATAAGCCTTTTTATTAATGAGGCCTCTAATTTCTTCAATTTTACATTATTTTCCTTCATTTTCCTCCTCACGTGCAATGTGTGACCTTTCACCTTCATTTTCTCCTAATTTCCATTATTTTCATAAATAAAATACCAATTAATGTCTCATGCCTTTCCAAAGCCTTAGCCATTTCCTTTACCAATTTACATAGCCATAATAAACCATATGAACATCCACCATAGGATGTTTTTCCCAGCATTTAGCTTGGAATATGTGTCCTGTGAGCATGGTTATTATTTTTCCTTTATAAACTTTATTATATGAAGTTTAACCCGGGGTTGTTACATTCACCTCCACCGTCTCCTCCATCCTCGTATCCTTCTTCATCTCCTTCACATACTCCTCCTATATCTCCAAGAGGAAATACTAAGCCTCCTTTGATAAAGCTTCATGTCAAGTTTGAATTTATTATGTACAATGGGGAAGTAAATGTTGAAAAGATGGAAAATTGGGTTTGTCAAATTGAAGTCTATTGCAGGATTCAAAGGATTAAGGATGATGTTACCAAGATCCAACTTGCTTCTCTTCAGTTGGAAAGTGAAACTCTCATCTGATGGGAGGCCAGAACTCAAGAAGACTTGAAGAAAAGTGGTAAAATAATCTCTTCTGGGAACAATTTTGTAGTTGCATTAAGAAGGAAATATATCCATTAGCTTATATGTAAAAATAAATTATGGATGGAAAATTTTTAGACAAGCTAAAGGTCAGTGTGTTCAAAGTTACACACAAGAATTTAGATTAAGAGCTTTAATCTTGGGTGTAGATTTATCTTCACAAGAGACTCTTCTTAAATACATAGGTGGATTACATAGTTATTTGAGGCATACAATTTTTATTTTTAATCCCACCAATCTAGATGAAGCATGTGTTTAGACAACTCATTTGGAAGCAAGAGGTAATAATGTTCCTCAAGAGACTAGCAAGAAGCCATCCAAATTTGGAGATAAAGGAAAGGGGAAGTTTAAAGGCAAAGGAAAAAATAATTCCACAGTCAAGAAAGAGGGAAAGAAACTTATTTTTAAACATTGTTCAAAAGAAGGCCATGATGAAGACCATTGTTGGAAACTACATCCAAAAATGAGACCAAAGAAGTTCAACAAAAAGGGGAAACAAAATACTATTGCAACAACTCAACAAGATATAGGATGTGATTTAGGTGATGAAACCAAAATCTCAACCACGGGAATGAAAGTTAAAGCTTTTGTTGCAAGTAATAGTTCTTCTAGTAAGCCTATTGAGTCTCAAAATTATAAACAGACAATTGAGATTTTTCATATTAGGGTCATTATAAAACATACAAAGTTTGATACAATGTTTGATAGTCTATCCCAAATCAACCTTATTTCTGAAGCTACTGTCGTGAAATGAAAGTTAGAAACTGCACCTCATCCTAAACCTTACCCTTTGGCTTGGGTATGTGAAAATTACAAATTGAAAGTGACAAGAAAATTTAAACTTAAATTCACCATCTCTACAAAATTTATTGATGAGGTAGAGCTTGATCTTGTACCACTTGACATATGTGGAATTGTTTTAGGGATTTCATATTTGTATGAATGGAAAGCCATATTCCATTGTCATGAGAACAAATATCATATTTTTAAAGATGTATTTTAGTATATTAGTAGAGCACATCGCAAGAAGATGAACTTATCTCTTGTAAGTGTTGGTCAAATGAAAAGGCTTGTAAATGCCAGTAAGAATTTTGTATTGTTGATGATTAAACCTAAAGATGTTGTTGAATCTTAAGCTTTCCAAGGATGTGATTCAAAACTCAAGCATAATCTGGTTGAAGTTGTTAACACATATGACAAGATGTTTCAGGAACTCAAAGGGTTTCCTCCTAAAAGAGGAATCCAACATGAGATTCAATTGTAGCAAGATGCACCTCTTCCAAACATTGGCATGTACAAAATTTCAGTTTTCGACAATGCGGAAATCAAGAAGAAAATTAAAGAGTTGCTTGAAAAAGGGGTCATTAGGCTTAACACATCTCCTTGTGGGCCTCTTGTTGTGATCCAGGTGGATATTGGTGGCCACCCGCCTATTCCACATAGTAAGTTTCATCAGATTTCTTATTTACCATTTTTAGCAATTTTTCGGGTCCCGAACTTCCAAAGTCGTTTTGAGCCACCAAACGACGTTTTTTGGGCACTATTAGTCCATAATTTTATATAAATTGAAATATCAGTTGTAGGTATTGAAGAGATGTTTCCAACGAGGTATCATACGCATCAAACATAGATAATATGATCAATTTACGACCTAGGGAAGTTGGTTGCCCAACTAACCCCAACAGGGCACATAAACTCTTAGTGTTACAACTTCTTGGGTGAGGGTTTTGGTTGTTTAGGGTTTTATCTTATTGTTCAATAATAAAAAGGCCCTTGAGCCTCATTGTAACACAGTTCAAAGGCTTGTAGTAGCCACATCGCTTCTCAGAGATAAGCTACCAACGCCCTAGCTAGTTTATTTTCCATTATGTCTGTAAACAATTTTAAGCATTTGTATTAATTAAATGAAGTTTTATTTCTAATTCATCTCTTCGTTTATGTGTATTTATGTATTTCATTATGTTCCTGCATAAATCTGGATCATTTGTATCAAAGAAGTCTGCTCCTTCTCGATTTTTCTTTGCATGTCCCCAACGAGGTCAGGATATAAGGAGTTAGGGCTCAATCCGGTTGAACCTTTGCAATGTCAGCCTCGCAAACCCTAATGACCGCTCATGGGGGAAGAAAAGAAAGACATGGGATTAGGATATCCTATCAAAATATTGCTCAAGGAGGTCCTCGAGAAACAAAGGAATGCGATGATGGACAACTTTGCCCATATCCTTCAACGACTGCCCACTAGCAGCGCATCTGCATCCAGCGGCCACTCTGGAGGTGCCACCCCTTTCAAGGTAGAATTCAACTTAGACATTCTTGTATTTGAAGGCCAGATAGATGCATGCATCATAGATAGGTGGTTAAATTTGTTGGAAGGGTATTTCTCGGTCCATGATTTCTCCGACTGAGAAAATATTAATTTTGCACTCCTCAAAGCTGCCCCCATGTCAAATACTGGTGGGAAACCTACTGTGAGAAAAAATATGAGAGGGAACCCTTTGTGTTATTGGCCACACCCACTCGGAATTCGTTCTAAGATAGAATCAAGAAACAATATTACCCCGTGGGGAGCTATGAGGACAAGTACATCCAATGGACCACGCCACGACAACAAAGGGATCAAGATGTGCACAAGATGACGAATTTGTTCCATACCCTACGCACAAATTTGGGTATTAAAGGTTTAGAGAAACATTTGGTGCTCAAGTATTGAAGTTGTTTGCACATATACATTCAGGAGGAAATGGAGTTCCTCAAAATTACCTCGCTTGGCACAACATATCGTTATGTCACCAAGATTGAGCAGAAATTTAAGCAGAAGAAGCGAGTCTTTGGATCCGCAAATCCAAAGCCAAGTAAAGGGGCCCCCAAACTACATAATAAGGGGTAAAGCCAAAGTGAGATGACTCAGAACAACACCACAAAGACAAATAAGGACACGGGTAAGTGGTGTGAATTTCATAACAGCTCCACTCACAACACAAGCGAGTGTCAAACCAAACAGTCATTGGTGGCCGAACTAAAGGCATCTGAATCAGATGCATCTTCTAATTCTGAGTCAGAATCGGACAAAGTGAATGAAAAATGGAAGCAGATCATTGATGCGGAACCCAGTGCCACCGTTGCCACCACTAATATTAAAAGGGAGCATCTCAAGGATCCAGAGGAGGGGGAGAGCCTCTTCCATTCCTAGATGTGGGTGAAGGGTTCTCCACTGCAATTCCTTGTCGATAGCGGAATCCAAAAGAACCTCATTTCAGAAGAGGTCGTGAAGTAGCTCGACTTACCGACCACAGCACATCTGCAACCGTATACCATTGGGTAGCTTCACCAAGGAAGAGTTCTCCTCATCCGCCAAGAATGTCGCCTTCTGTACAACATCAAGCCCTTCACAGATGAGGTACTATGTGATGTTTGTCCTCTTGACATGTCTGATGTGTTATTAGGCCAACCATACTTGTGGAAGTGACATGTTGTGTATGTGGCTATGCATCGTTCTGTTATTATTACTTTGGGAAATAATTTGTACTGGATACCAGAGGAAGTACTACCTTTTGCCATCAATTTGAGTACTACAAAGAAATGCAGTAAGATAATTACCCAAACTAGGAAATTTGTTTTCATTACCATTCGCCCATAGGGAAAGAAGAAGATTGTGGTTGAAACCTCCAAACAAGGCTCCCCTACATGGCAATAGCACATGGACAAAGATGTGGATGAATACAAGGGAATTCTCTCTTCACCCACAAAGGTTCCTCTACACTGTTAGGTCAAGCACTCCATTGATCTGACCCTAGACGTGTTGTTGTTTGATGTTTCCATACCACACGTGACCACACATACAAAATCCACACATATATTGTTTGAGGTTGATAAAGTAACTAGATTTATTAAACACATCCATAAATTCCGCCATCAAGTCAATGACATCTTGGAGAAATACAATACCAAGTACAAGCAACAACATGATCGACATCGGATGCTGCACAAGTTCTAGGTGGGCGACAAAGTTTGGCTACATTTGAAAAATGAGCACCTCTCTGGGCCCCACCACCAGCTTTGCTCGCTTCGATATTGGCCATAGACCATCACCACGATGGTAGGGAACAATGCCTTCGAGCTCAATATTCCACCATTCCTTGGTCTTCACCCAGTGTTCAATGTGGACCGCCTTCGACCCTACTTTCCACCTCTATTGGCCACATCCGACATGGAAGAACAACTCACACCAATAGAGTTAAACCCAGACTGCATGGAACAAGCCACAAATGATCAGATCAAGAGCACCTGCCAGCAGAGGATCCAACTATACCGAGTTGTCAAAGTAGGCCAACTTCTTCACCAGGGAAAGTGATTCACCAGGGACTGGGTTCAATAGAAATTTCTCCACCTCATGGAGGCTCTGCATGCAATGGGGGCCACTTCTTTCTAAGGGGCGAGGAATGATCCACCTGGATATTGGTGACCACCCACCTATTCCACATAGTCAGTTTCATCAGTTTTCTTATTTACTATTTTTATCATCTTTTCGGGTCCTAAACTTCCAGAGTCGTTTTGAGACCCCAAATGACATTTTTTTAGCATGATTCATCTAGGTGATTTCATAGAAATCATACTAGAAACTATATTGCTCGAAGAGATATTTCCAACGAGGTATCATACACGTCAAACAAAGATAATATGACTAAGTTACGACCCTGGGAAGTTGGTTGCCCAACTAATCCCAACGGGGCCCATAAACTCTTGGTGTTACATCTGCTCGAGTTAGGGTTTTGGTTGTTTATGGTTTTCTCTTATTTTTCAATAATAAAAAGGTGCTTGAGCCTAATTGTAACATATTTAAGAGGCTTGTAGCCGCCACATCTCTTCTCAAAGACAAGCTACCATTTCCCTAGCTAGTTTATTTCCATTCTGTCTATAAACATTCTTCAGCTTTTATATAAATGAAATGAAGTTTTATTTATGCTTCATCTCTACGTTTATGTGTATTTTTGTATTCCATTGTGTTCCTGCATAAATCCAAATAAGTGGTATCAGAGTGGTTTGCTATTTCTCGATTTTCATTTGCATGTCCCCAACAAGGTCGGGATATAAGAAGTTAGGGCTCGATTTAGTTGAACCTTTGCAAGATCAGCCTCGCAAACCCCGACGACCGCCCATGGGGGAAGAAAATAAAGACGAGGGATTAGGAGATCCTATCAAAATATTTCTCGAGGAGACCCTCGAGAAACAAAGGAACATGATGATGGATAACTTTGCCCATACCCTTCAACGACTGCCCACCGACGATGCATCTGCTTCCAACAACCACTCTGGAGGATCCGACCCTTTCAAGGTACAAGTCAACTTCTACATTCTTGTTTTTGAAGGCCAGATAGATGCAAGCGTCGTAGATAAATGGTTGAATTTTCTGGAAGGGTATTTCTCAGTCCATGATTTCTCCGACCGAGAAAATATTACTTTTTCACTCCTAAAATCCACCCCATGTCAAATACTGGTGGGAAACCTACTGTGAGCGAAAGGACGAGAGGGAACCCTCTCTGTTCTCGAGTACACCCACATGGAATTCATTTTAAGATGACATCAAGTAACAATATTACCCTGTGGGTAGCTACGAGGAGAAGTACATCCATTGGACCACGTTGCGGCAACAAAGGGATCCGAGTTGATGAATTTGTTCCATAGCTTGCGCACAAAGCTGGGTATTAAAGATTCAGAGAAACATTTGGTGCTCAAGTACCGCAGCTATTTGCACAGATATGTTTAGGAGTAAATGGAATTCCTTGACATTACCTCACTTAGCATGGCATATCGATATGCTGCCAAGATCGAGTAGAAATTTAAGAAGAATAAGCAAGATTTTGAATCTGCAAATCCGAAGCCATTGAAAGGTGCCCTCGAACCATGGAGCAAGGGGAAAAGCCAAAGCGGGGTGACTCAGAACAACACCACAAATCCAAAGAAGGACACGGGGAAGTGGTGTAAACTTCATAACAGCTCCACTCACAACACAAGTGAGTGTCAGACCAAATAGTCGCTGGTGGCCGAACTGAAGGCATCTGAATCATATGCAAGTTCCGATTCTGAGTCAAAACCGGACAAGGGGAATGACAAAGGGAATCATATCATTGACGCGGAACCTAGTGCCATTGTTGCCACCACTAAGATCCAGAGGGAGGAGCCCGAGGATCCAGAGGAGGGGGAATGCCTCTACCATTCCCAGATGTGGGTGACGGGTTCTCCACTACAATTCCTTGTCGATTGCGGAAGCCGAAAGAACCTCATTTTAGTAGAGGTCGTGAAGCGGCTCGATCCACCGACAATAACACACCCGTAGTAATATACCATCAAGTTACTTCACCAAGGAAGATATCTCCTCATCCGCCAACAATGCAACCTTCCTCGCAGCATCAAGCCCTTCATGGATGAGGTACTATGTGATGTTGCTCCTCTTGTTGTGTCTGATGTATTATTAGGCCAACCATATTTTTTGAATCGACATGTTGTGTATAAGTCTAGGCCTTGTTCTGTTATTATTACTTTGGGAGATAAGTTGTACAAGATACCAGAGGTAATACCACCTTCTTCCATCTCTTTGACTACTACAAAGAAATGTAGTAAGATTATTTCCCAAACCAGGAAATTTGTTTTCACTATGATTCACCCATAGGGCAAGAAGAAGATTGTGGCTGCAGCCTCCAAAGAGTGCTCCCCTACGTGGCAGCAGTAGATGGACAAAGACATGGAGGTATACAAGTACATTTTCTCCTCATCCATAGAGGTTCCTTTACACTGTCAGGTCAAGCACTCCATTGATGTGACCCCACGTGCATCGCTGCCTGATGTTTCCATACCTCATGCGACCACACAAACAGAATCCGCAAATGTATTGTTTGAGGCTGATAAAGCAATCAGATTTATTGAACGCATCTAACACATCTGCCAGTAGGTCCATGACATCTTGGAGAAATCCAATACCAAGTACAAGCAACGACATGATCAACATCGGGTGTGTTGGTGTCCCGTGTTTTGATAGATTGGCAAATCAAAAGACAAGGCAACATCAGAACCAATCTTTAGAGTTCCAGGGTCTAGTCCTCTTGTTCTCAGAAAGGGATCTCTCAAATTGTTTATTTGCAAAGTTTTATCTTGTTTGTTTTGAGTATTGGTTTTAGACTAGTTATTAAGTGCAAATGTTTGTTTGTTTGTTTGATTGGTTGAAGGACATAGCAGAGCATGAAAGGTCTAGGAAAGATAGATAGAAAGGGGAAATGTTTGATTCATTGGGCAATGGAGTCAAGAAGAGTTCATAACAAACTTATCAAAGGATATGGGATATCAAAGGGAAAATCTAACTTGGCCACAGGATCCTTTGGTTTTGTGAATGAGATGGACATCAATGATTTGGAAAGAGAAATTGAATTCTCAACAAAGGGAACTTGAAAACATAACTTGAAAAATAAAGAGATATTTGATAGACAGGGCTAACCATAAATTCTATAAACACTCTTTAAGCAAATAATGACTTCAAGACAACTTTCAAAATGAAATCTAAGATTCGGGAGCACATCCTATTTCCTCAAAGATTTTATTTCAAATGACTTAGAAAACATAAAATATTCACTAATAATTGCAATCATAGAAGAGGGAACACCTAAAACATCTATGATCACAACTATAAAGACCTTCAAAACAATTTTTCAAGCAAGGACAAAGGGCATGATCGAAACATACCTCCTTGACTAACTTCAAACAATGGTACTTTAAAGGGAGACTTCAATAACAGCTTTCAAGTGGCAGCAGACAAGCAGGGAAAACCATAAATCATGCTGTAACCAACTATTTGAACTATTAGAGAAATAAACAAGCATGAGGACTAGAGAGAGAGATTGAAGACTCTAAAATACCTCAACAGAAGAAAACATAAAACAGTGAAGGGTGAACAGGTCTAAGGTGCTTCTAGGAGTCATTTCTTAGCCTAAAAATTTCATCCAATTGTAGTAAGCATTTATGGAACAAAATGCAAACAGGAGAAAACATCAAAACAGTTCAGAATACTTCACCAACAACCAAGCTCATGGATCCAATGATAGAGCCTTCTCAAGAACAAGCATGCAACATCATCATCAAGCTTCCAAGAATTCAATTTCTTCTTCAACTTCAGACAGACTATGTATTATTTTAGAGAGTTTCAGTATTACAACTAGTGAGCAATCAACCAACCTGTATCTCATCTTCTTCAGAAGTATTTATAGAAGAAATGAGGAGGTGGAAGAGTTTAGGATTGAAATGAAATAAATTCTACACTCAATGCAACTCCTAGCCTCGAAAACCATGCAAGGCTTAAGGCAGGAATGCATTTCATTTACAACTCTGTTTCATTTACTCTGTTTATACTTTTTAACACTTAATGGGTATAAATATTGAATTCGAGGCCTATTTATCCTTTACAATAACTTCACTGACAGTTAAAAATATCTTCTTTTGTTTGAAATAACTATTCAGTTGTCTTTAAACAAATATCTTTTGCTTCAGTAATAAGTAGGCCTTCTTTGATTTCTTTGAGGCTGCAGGTGGCTCTTTGGTAGCTGGGGGATTCAATTAGCCCCTTTGATGTGGCTCTAAGGTGTACCTGGACTGATATTTTCCTCTGTTTTTCCTAAAACACCTTTAATTTGTCTTTGATTTGTGTTTTTAGGTCTAATTAGGCTTAATCTTCATCTTTGAGTATTCATACTTTGCTAACTACGGACCAGGCATTTGATTTTCTAAGTTTATGCCTTAATCCTCTTAAAAACTCTGATTTGAACTTTTAAAACCTGATACTCTTTAATCTCCTGTCTTCAATGCTGATTTTCTTCAATAAATGGTCTCCGACTGTGTTTCTTGGTTGTGTTACAGGTGCGCGAAGGGTTTTTATAATATCACCAATGTTCATGAGACATGGTAAAAATCGATGTTCGAACCCTGTATATTCATGTGCTTCATTGATAGTGGCTTGGGGGATCGTCATCCCTGGCCTTTGATTTCTTTTAAAACTATGGAGAAACCTTGAGAACCTGCACAAAATGAGAAAAGTTAAGAAAATCCATGAAGGATAGTTTTAGGCTACTCTAGGTCTGGGAATATATCATAGCCGTTGGATAAAAGCAACCAACGGTCAGGATTGCTTGTTGGGGTTGATGGGGAGGCGATCGGATTAAAATGATAATCTGATTAAGTCTGGGCCGTTAGATCTTAGAGATCGATGGCGGAGATTACTTAATGGAAAGCTTTGGGAGCAAAGGTGGGGGTCAAGCGAAGGGGTCGCATTATAATATAAGTCGTTAGATTAGGATAATCAACGGCCAGGATTAAAAGAAAAAATAACATTGTGGAGGAAAGTGGTTTGGCAGAAGACTGGCAGCGGTTTTCGCGCGGCTCTGAGGCGATAATGTGGTTTTAGCTTTTGGAACGCGATATAGGTTTGCGTTCGACGCGTGGATTTCTAAAACCACCTATATCGCGTAAAAGTTGTGCATTGTGGGATGGGCTCAACAATTACGCGATATGGATTATAGGCCGTTGGATGGGATGATCCAGATCCAACGGTGCAGGTAGAGCGTGATATATGAAGAGCTGCGGGATAAAGAATAGGTGGGGACCAAGTGACGTCAGCAATATTGGTGCGCAATGGAGGGCTAAAAGGCTATCCAACCATTGAATTTCTTTGATAAATGTTATAATTGAAAAAAGGGGTGGTAATGAAATAAATGTAAAAGGGAGGAAAAATCAAGCCTGATGACCTTAGATCTCTGAAGATCGACGGTCAGGATTTACTTTTAGAACCTTCTGTCGGAAACAAGGATATAAAGGAATGGTAAGGTTTTCAAAGGAAAAAGGCGGAGAAACACAAAGAAGAGAGGGCCCACTATTTTATATAAGGGTAGAAAGAGGGTGAATGTGGGTCGTTGGATCAAAGAATGATCAACAGTGGAGATTGGATCGCATTGAAAAAATGGGAAAAGGCTGAAACACCGGGCTGTTTGATTTTGCGATGCGCGATTAAGCACTGGCCGTCGGATGTAGGTGAGAGATCAACAATCAAGATTTAATCGGCGGGCGCGATGTCGAAGGCTATGGGTGGAGCGCGAATAAATATTAGTTGTTGGTTCTTATGGATTTCATCGGCTGAGATTTAATCGCAGGATCGCAAACGGAGGATAGAAAATGGAATGAACAAAAAGGAATTGTGACTTGCCGATTTGCGATGGAGCGATAGCCATCGATATTAAAGCTAGATCGATGGTGGAGATTTAATCATGAAGGCCAAAGGCGGAAGACGGGCTTGGAAAAGGAAAGCGATATGGACCGTTGGATCTGGGCATGATGGATCAGATCAACAGTGGAGAAATGATCGCAAGATCACATCGACGGAAGGGAAATTACAAAGGGTAAGATGAATATTTGCGATGCGATTGGCCGATGATCGTTGATTGGTTTTTAGATCGACAGTCAGGATTTGCTCCGAATCACTTCGTCGGGTTTTATGAAATAACGAAGGAAAGTCAGATTTTTTGGAAATACAAAGGAAAGTAAGGTTTATGAAAAGGTTTTTAAGTCCTTTAAGCGCCCGACTGCTGGGCTAGGGTCTTATGAAGCGGAGGTTTATAGGAGTTAAGCCTCGGGGGCTAAATTTCTATATATGCAGAAAAGAGTGTTTTTAAGCTAAAAAACAGGGCTTTTAAGCCAATCAAAGGGTTCCGATAGGGGAAAAAGGAAATTTTAAACCAAATGAAAGGGGACCAAATGGTTTAAAAGGGTGTTGGAGTGAATTTTGAAGGGTAAATGAGGCTTTATGGAGGGGATTTTTGTGGAGGAAAGAAGGGGTACAAAACGATGAAAATGGGGTTTTTCAGCAGTCTTTTTCTTCAAGAAAACAACGGATTTTTCAGGTTTATGAGGGAAACAGCAGTGAAGATTAACTAAAAGGTTAGTTATATTCATAAAACTTCAAAGATGATAGGTTTTGAAAGAGAAATATCTCTTGAAGTTTTGAAGAACAAAATTAGCCACTTTTTGGTATAAAATTTTTTATCAGTGGCTAACAGTGGCTCCACTTGGGGAAGACAGCTAGTTCTTTAGGTGTCTAGAACCTTAGCTGTAGATCTCTGGCTTTCATTAAACCAGTGCCTTAATCCATTGGGCAGCAACCTTTCCTTTTTTATGAACTCTGCAGCAATAAAGAATGGAATTTTGTCAAAACAACATGTCTAGCTACCCATTCCTAATTATCCTAACATTTTTTCTTCTTTTCAGAGTGCATTTAGACTGGAAAACTCTCTTCAAAAACATTTATTATTTTTTGAAAAACAAAAACTAATCTAAGTCTAATCTTATTCCTCCATGAACTCAGTTTAAACAGTTAAGCTCATAAGCTTCTCTACCTAACTACTGTCTGTCAGGATTAGATTGTCTGACAGACTTTTATTCTCTAATTTCTAAGACAAAAATTTAAAAACAGTCAAGCCAAGATTAAGCTGTTTGACTTGCTGTGATCTATGGCATAAAAACAAGCTGCACATAGACTAAAATTGCAGAAAATTTAAATAAAAAATGGTGAAGGCTTAAGATCTGAAAAACAAAGAACATCCTTCACTCTTCTTCAACTCTGTTTTTAGGCTTGTTTGCGTTGTTCTCTCTTTGTTCTCTGGTTCAAGTTTTGGGCATATTAGAACCAGTTTGTTTCTATCTTTGGCTCAAGATTTAAACAGATTAGAGCCATGCATCTCTTTGAAACTCACAGGTTCAGATTTTGAGCTTGTTTGAACCTTTTTCTTCTATCCTAATCTACCTTACTAATAAGCCAAGATTATGTTGTTTGGCTGATCTAATTCACTAACCTATCAGCAGTAAATTGAAAAGCTAATTAGTCATGATTACACTGTATGACTAACTAGAAGTGTGTTTGTAGGAGTGGCATTTGAGCTTGCACACTTTCATATTTTGTCTCTCTTTTTGGTATGGGGTTGTACCTTTCTTGTTTTACAATCTGCCCTCTTTTCTCTTTCTATTGTTTTTGTATTTTTATTTTTCTAACTTTGAATGCAATGTTCAGACTATGATATTTACAATGAAAAAATAAAATGCTTTGAAACTCATGACTTTTGGCAGAAGTAATGCTTTATCATCCTTCCATTGACAGGACCTCCATACAGATCTTCTCCATTCAATTCTTTCAAGAAAAATGCATTTTGACCCCTCTCAACATGAATAATATAGGGTCCTTTCCACAAGTTCTCAAACTTGACATGTTTTCCCTTCTCTTCCCTTCCTGAATCCCACTTAAGGACAACATTTCCAACTTGGAAATTATTTGCCTTAGTCCTTTTATCAAAGATTTTCTTGATATTTTCTTGGACTAACTATGTTCTTTCATATACTTCTTCTCTAGTCTGTTGTAAATGAATTGTTTGGTTGATTCTTCTCTGCATGTCATTCTCTTCAATCCGCACTTCTTGGAGGAGTTTCATGACTAGAACTCCTAATGATGTTGGGAAGACTCCATCCATGCCATAAACCAGCTGATAGGGGGACATATTTATTGACTTCTTTGTAGTTAATCTATCAGCCCATAAGGCATGAACCAGCTTATTGTGCCATGACTTCTGATTTTGCTCCAACAGCTTCTTGATGATATCGATGAGGCTCTTGTTGGAAGATTCAGCTAATCCATTTCCTTTGGGATAGTAGGCAATAGAGTGGCCCAAGGTGATGTGGTATTTGTGACAAAAATGAACAATTTTTTAAGATTTAAAGGCAGCAGCATTATCTGTTATGATTTTTCTAGGACATCCAAATCTGGATAGGATATTTGTTTCGAGGAAGTTGATAATGACAGAGTCAGTAGCATTCCTAGAGGGTATAGCTTCTATCCACTTGGTAAAGAAGTCAGTGGCAGTGAGGATCCACTTAGGTTGGGCTGATGAAGATGGGTGAATTTCCCCAATGAAGTCCAAGCCCCATTGTTGAAAGGGTGCCTCTGATAGGATGTAAAGTTAAGGGAAGGAGTTTTCTCTTGCCATCAAAAATTTGACACTTATGGTAAGACATGACTAACTTCTGAGTGTCTAGGAAAATGGTGGGCCAATAGTGACCAGATCTAAGAATTTTGTTTGCTGTGGTCTTCCAGTAAAGGTGTCCTCCACATTCTCCTTCATGCAGCTCATGCATGATTTTTCCTGCATCATATTCAAGTAAACATTTAAGCAAAATTCCAACAGCATTTTTCCAATACAATACCCCATATAAGATGCAATAACTTAAAGCTTTCTGTTTCAAAAATATAGCTTTAGTTTAGTCAAAGAAAGAGGGGCATTTAAATATAAAAGCACATAAATAATGTCAGCATACCAAGGAAAGGAGCAGTAGATTCTTCTATTTCTTCCAACACATCTACCATGTTCATATCTAGTGCTTGGAAGTTAGACTCAGCCATAAGTTTTGCTAATCCTTGCCCTTTGACTAGTTTGGTGGGCCTGATTTCTAAGTCATATTCAAGAATAGTTGCAATCCATTTTCCTCTTTTACCATCTGGGTCTTGACTTAGAATGTCCTTGACAACAGTATGTGGAACAAAAGCAATTATGTGAGAGTGTAAAATATAGACTCTAAAGTCTTTTAATGCTTTCACTAATGCTAAGGCTTGCTTCTCCATGATGTTATATTTGAGAGGAGCATCTCCTAAGGCCCTACTAAAGAAGGATATTTGTTTTTCTTGCCCCAAGTCATTCTTTTGAAGTAATACTGCAGTTATTGTATGCTCAGATGCAAAAGAAAAGATATAAAAGTCTTTGGTGAAATTTGGACTAATCAAGACTGGTGTTTGAGTGAGAGCTTGTTTAACTTGTTCGAATGATTGTTTAGCTTGTAAAGTCCATTTCACACCTACCTCTTTCCTAAGCATGTTTGTAATGTTTTTTAATAGCTCAGCAAGGTTGGGGATAAACCTCCTCAAAAAATTAATCTTTCCAATGAAATATTATAATTATTTGAGGCTTCTTGGATGGCTGATTTGCAATATGCCATATATCCTTTTAGGGTCTATTTTGATTCCCTATTCTAAAATTATATGACCAAGAATTTTACCTTCTTGGATACCAAAGAGTGTCTTCTTGGGATTCAAAGATAATCCAAATTTCCTACACATCTCAAAAACTTTTCTCAAGTGAATCAAATGTTCTTCATCGGTTTTTGAGAAAACAGTTATGTCATCAAGGTAAATGATTATAAAATATCCAATATCTTCAGAGAAGGCTATGTCCATGGCCCTTTGAAAGGTGGCCCCTGCATTCATCAAGCCAAATGGCATTTTGACATACATAAAGGTGCCTCAAGGTGTAGTAAAAGCAGTTTTGAGTTGATCACTTGGGAGCACTAACACCTGATTGTAACCCGAGAACCCATCCAATAGTGATATTATTTTTGACCCAAATACCCTTTGAAGTATATGGTCCATCTTGGGTAAGGGGTAGTTGTCCTTTAGGGAGGCTCTATTTAAATTTTTGAATTCAATACAGAGCCTGATTTCCCCTGTCTTCTTCCTAACAGAAACTAAGTTTGACACCCACTCTGAATATCTAATGGGTACTATAATACTAGCACCATGCATCTTTTCAATTTCTGCCTTAACTAAAGGTAATAAAACAGGGTTTATCCTCCTTAGTTTTTGTTTAAAAGGCTTTTGATTTTCCTTCAAAGGAATCTTGTGCTGAATAATGCTAGTATCATAAGATTTCAGATCTTTGTATCCCCAAGCAAAAACATCTTTAAACTCTTTGAACAACTCTATGTATTGCAATTTTATGTGAGTTGGGAGAGTGTTGGATAGTTTAATCATCTTGGGTTCTGCTAGGTTGCCTATGTTATGTTCTTTTACATCTGTTTCCACAAGCTCCATTCTAGGTTCTTTGGCTACATCATTAAAATCAAAAAGGTGTTCTAAAGGTGTGAGACCCCTTAGAATTGTATCATTTTTGCACTGTAAAACTTCCAAGTCTTTCTGGTCTGCGCAGTCAATTAATTATGCTTCAAAAGGATTCTCATATTGATTTATATCGGCAGCATATGTCATTTCAACTTCTGGGATTTGTTCAATATACAAATAGTTTTCTTTATGGCTGGTTTCTGATGTTGGTATGTCAAAATCGTTTTCTGATTTTAGGAAATCATCTATGTGTTTGTAAAAATCAAACACTTGCCAGTGGTCCTCATTATCAGGCACTGCAGGCCTGTGTTTCACCTTTACACTAAATTGTTCATTTATCTCAGGTATTTGGCAGTTGATGGCATTGAAATCAAGTTCATTTGCTAGATGATTTTGTGCTCTTGGAATGAAAATAAGTTCATACTTTTCAAAGGTTTTTAATAAATCTAGTGCAGCGTTTCGATACTCTCTAAGTCTTGGGTTTCTAGCTGAGTATTCTCCTTTGATTTGTCTTATGATGAGTTCGGAATCTCCTAAGATTGATATCATTTGGGCTTCTAATTGTTTAAGCAATTGTAAGCCAAGGAGAAGTGCTTCGTATTCAGTGATATTGTTTGTGCATGGAAAATCCAGTTTATATGAAAAGCTCTAATTTGTATTATGAATCCATACACCTACCCCTGCACTAGTTTTATTACAAGATCCATCAAAGTTTATTATCCAAAGTATATCAGCCTCATTTTCATTCTCTTGTTGCTGTTGATTTTCAATGTTTTGAATTTTATTTGAGGGAAGGTTTGAATGTTCTAGTGAATTGATTTGCTCTTGGTTTTCCTTTTCTTCCTGAGTGATTCATCTTCATTGTATAAGATGAAGGAATCTAAGCTTGAATGAATAGAATATATTGGATAGTTATTTGGTTTATCTATATTACTCACCATGTATTTCATGTGGGATTCCCTGTATAACCTTCTGCTTTGGCTAAAAACTGGGATGGTGGCATAAGACATGTCCATTTGAAGGCTTCCCTGAAGTTTGATTCCCCATGATCTTGATAAGATCATACCATACTTGGGGGGAATGTTAGCTACAACTATGTCCATCACTAGACTCTTAGCAGGGATTTGAGATAAGTTAACACATAAATATTTGATTAAACCCAAGAATTTGAATCTACTTGAGTCAAAGGAATACAAATCCTTGTATGGTTTAGTAATTTCTAAGCCTAATCTTTCCATTACTAACTTGGGCATTAGATTATGTGAAGCTCCAGAGTCTAACATGGCAATGTGTAAAATTTTATCATGTATGTTCAAACTAACATAGAAGGGAGGGACAACTCCTTCTTGGTATTTTCCTTCAACTTCTGGACCAAACAACAACTCAGGCTTGTCATCTGTCAAGTTTAATGTGTCAGTATCACTTCCTAAGTTCAAAGCTTTTAAAACTTGGTTTTTTTACACTTCTTGGGTTACTAGTTCATCTAGAGGAATGGTAATTTTTATCTTTGCAATCTCTCCCTCAAGGCTGAAAGGAACAATTGATTTGGTCATATTTACATCTGTCTTTTCAATTGAATTCCTTTCAACAATTTTGATTTGTTGAACCTTGTTTGGATTGGTAATTAGGACAGTTTTGTTAGGACCACTAGCTGAAGTGCTAGGGGTGCTTTGTTCAACATTTGGTTGGTTGCTTTTGTCTTTGTTTGAATCTGTTTTCTTAGCCAAAATGTTGGGTTTCTCTGCTGTCTTCTTAGGCTAAATTTCTGTGCTTTTCTTGACAGTAGTGCTACTGTTCTTATCTTTTGAATTGTCTTCGTTCCCTTTGCTACTAAGATCATATTTTTTGTGTACCTCCATGATCGCATTTTCAAACCCCAATCTATAATCATCAGAATATTCATAGGTGTTTGTATTTTGATCAGAGGAGAAGAAACCTCGTTCTTCCTTAGTGAGGAAAACATCATCCCCACTGTCTGATCCAATCAAGTTCACATGACCTTCTCCCAACCTTTCAATCTCCCTATCTTCCTCATATTGATCTACATAGTTTTGTTGGAAGGGAGGTCTAATTTGTTGGTCATTTTCTTTTTTCTTGTTTTGATTGTTTTCTCTTCTATAATTTTGATTTCTATTTCTATTTTGGTTGTTTTGAGGTTCTCTTGGTGGCACTCTATCATTCAAATTGATCTTTTCAAGCATCCTCTCCATTACCTTCACTAGGTTATCAATTTTAGTGTTAAAATTTGAGGCTGAGGGTTCAATGTCATTTTTATAAGTTACCCTCTTCTATGATCTCAACCTATTTCTTTTCTCAATTATGTTTACTTCCAGACTCACAGCTCCTTTCTGCATGTCCTCTAGAGTTAAGCAATCTCTCTCTCTTAGTTGATAAGCCATTTCAACATCAAAACCTTCAAGGTATCTTACTAAGGCCATGCCTTGGAGAGGTTTCATGTGAGGTGGAAGAGCATTGTAAACATTGTTAAACCTAGTGGAATAGTCATGAACGCTCTCTCCTTGATTTCTTTTAAGGCTGCTATACTCTGCTAGTATTTGGAGAAGGTTCTTTTTTAGTTCCCATTTGTTGATGAACGTTTGATGCAAAGCAGGGAGATCATTGATGCTGTTAGGAGGTAAGTTTTTAAACCATTTCTTTACATCTCCTCCTAAAATTTGGGCAAAGATCCTCATTTTAATGGTTTCCTCCTCTATTTCCATGTAATCAAATGCATCTTCCATCCTATCTACATTATGTTGAGATGTTGTAGACTCTTTTGCAGTGAAATGAGGAATTTTGGATTAGTACTCATTTGGTAAGGGAAGCAGAGGTTGTGGTAACACTAATGGGGCATACCATGTTGCCATGGCTGGAAAGAAGGGTGGATTTACAAGAGTGAGAGTGGGCTGAAATGGGGTGTTTTGAACAGTGGTAGTATGGATTGGAGTGGAAGAAACACTTGGGCCAGCAAACTGGTTTTGAGCAGATTTGTTATGGAAAAGGCTAAGGTGGTGAAGAAGCTGTGAATCAGGAGGAGTGGAAGGCGAGGCTTCTCTACTAAAGCTTTGTTGCAAATATGCAATGTCAAGATCAGTTTGGTTCAAATCACCTTGAGGCTGGTTCTAAAGATGTTCTTTGTATGATGTAAATCAAAGTGTAAATCCTCTAAGACAACAAGGTTTTCAGGGACAGATTTTGTTCTTAAGAGGCTCTTATCAGCAGTTGATTTTCTAGATTTTGAAGTATGCCACAAAATTCTCTCTGGATTGTCAACTATGGTAGGGAGATTAGGATCTGGATGAGATCTAGTGTTGATCCTAGGTAAAGCCAGACTGCTTCTCAAAAATGAAAAAGGCTTAAGTTTTTGGGACTGTTTTTTGAAAGTATTGCCTCTCACAATGTCTTATCTAGTATGGGACTAGGCTTCTAAACTTCCTCGAGACTGGTTAACACAATCTTAAGGAAATCTGGAGAGCTGGATGGGTAATAGGCCTACTGGGGCTAGTGGAGTCGCCAGGTGGAAAATTTTTAGCTTTTATGAAAGTAAAATATTGAATGGTTCCACCACCATGTTTATTAGGAAGCCAATCTGAAATATTTTTGGATTTTTCTGAGTTTCTATGGTTGTTTGAAAGACTAAGGGATTTTCTGGAGTCCTAAGGTGTACTTATATTGTCACTAACTCATAAAGGTCCCACTGTGATCGCCATTATGTTGGTGTCCCGTGTTTTGATAGATTGGAAAATCAAAAGACAAGGCAACATCAGAACCAATCTTTAGAGTTCCAGGATCTAGTCCTCCTGTTCTTAGAGAGGGATCTCTCAAATTGTTTGTTTGCAAAGGTTTATCTTGTTTGTTTTGAGTATTGGTTTTAGACTAGTTATTAAGTGCAAATGTTTGTTTGTTTTTTTGATTGGTTGAAGGACATAGCAGAGCATGAAAGGTCTAGGAAAAATAGATAGAAAGGGGAAATGTTTGATTCATTGGGCAATGGAGTCAAGAAGAGGTCATAACAAACTTATCAAAGGATATGGGATATCAAAGGGCAAATCTAACTTGGCCACAGGATCCTTTGGTTTTGTGAATGAGATGGACATCAATGATTTGGAAAGAGAAATTGAATTCTCAACAAAGGGAACTTGAAAACATAACTTGAACAATAAAGAGATATTTGATAGACAGGGCTAACCATAAATTCTACAAACACTCTTTAAGAAAATAATGACTTCAAGACAACTTTCAAAATGAAATCTAAGATTCGGTAGCACATCCTATTTCCTCAAATATTTTATTTCAAATGACTTAGAAAACATAAAAGATTCACTAATAATTGCAATCATAGAAGAGGGAACACCTAAAAACATCTATGATCACAACTATAAAGACCTTCAAAACAATTGTTCAAGCAAGGAAAAAGGGCATGATCAAAACAGACCTCCTTGACTAACTTCAAACAATGGTACTTTAAAGGGAGACTTCAATAACAGCTTTCAAGTGGCAACAGACAAGCAGGGAAAACCATAAATCATGTTGTAACCAACTATTTGAACTATTAGAGAAATAAACAAGCATGAGGACTAAAGAGAGAGATTGAAGACTCTAAAATACCTCAGCAGAAGAAAACATAAAACAGTGAAGGGTGAACAGGTCTAAGGTGCTTCTAGGAGTCATTTCTTAGCCTAAAACTTTTATCCTACTGTAGTAAGCATTTATGGAACAAAAAGAAAACATGAGAAAACATCAAAACTAGTTCAGAATACTTCACCAACAACCAAGCTCATGGATCCAATGATAGAGCCTTCTCAAGAACAAGCATGCAACATCATCATCAAGCTTCCAAGACTTCAATTTCTTCTTCAACTTCAGACAGACTATGTATTATTTCAGAGAGTTTCAGTATTACAACTAGTGAGCAATCAACCAACCTGTATCTTCTTCTTCAGAAGTATTTATAGAAGAAATGAGGAGGTGGAAGAGTTTAGGATTGAAATGCAATAAATTATACCCTAAATGCAACTCCTAGCCTTGAAAACCATGCAAGGCTTAAGGCAGGAATGCATTTCATTTACAACTCTGTTTCATTTACTCTGTTTATGCTTTTTAACGCTTAATGGATAAAAAGATTGACTTCGAGGCCTATTTATCCTTTACAATAACTTCACTGACAATTTAAAATATCTTCTTTTGTTTGAAATAACTATTCGGCTGTCTTTAAACAAATATCTTCTGCTTCGGCAATAAGTAGGCCTTCTTTGATTGCTTTGAGGCTGTAGGTGGCTCTTTGGTAGCTGGGGGATTCAATTAGCCCCTTTGATGTGGCTCTGAGGTGTACTTGGACTGATATTTTCCTCTGATTTTCCTAAAACACCTTTAATCTATCTTTGATCTGTCTTTTAGGTCTAATTAGGCTTAATATTCATCTTCGGGTCTTCATACTCTGCTGATTGCGGATCAGGCATTTAATTTTCTGAGAGTTTATGCCTTAATCCTCTTAAAAACTCTGATTTGAACTTTTAAAACTTGATACTCTTTAATCTCCTGTCTTCAATGCTGATTTTCTTCAATAAATGGTCTTTGACTGTGTTTCTTGGCTGTGTTACAGGTGCGCGAAGGGTTTTTATAATATCACCAATGTTCATGAGACATGGTAAAAATCACTATTCGAACCCTGTATATTCATGTGCTTCATTGATAGTGGCATGGGGGATCGTCATCCCCGACCTTTGATTTCTTTTAAAACTATGGAGAAACCTTGAGAACCTGCACAAAATGAGAAAAGTTAAGAAAATCCGTGAAGGATGGGTTTAGGCTGCTCTGGGTGTGGGAATATATCATAGCCGTTGGATGAAAGCAACCAACGGTCAGGATTGCTTGTTGGGGTTGATGGGGATGCGGTCAGATTAAAATGATGATCAGATTAAGTCTGGGTCGTTAGATCTCAGAGATCGACGGTGGAGATTACTTAATGGAAAGCTTTGGGAACAAAGGTGGGGGTCAAGCGAAGGGGTCGCGTTATAATATAAGCCATTAGATTAGGATAATCAATGGCTGGGATTAAAAGCAAAAATAACATTGTGGAGGAAAGTGGTTTGGCGGAAAACCAGCAGCGGTTTTCATGCGGCTCTGAGGTGGTAATATGGTTTTAGCTTTTGGAACGCGATATAGGTCTACGTTCGACACGTGGATTTCTAAAACCGCCTATATCGCGTAAAAGTTGCGCGCTGTGGGATGGGTTCAAAAATTACGCGATATGGATTATAGGTCGTCGGATGGGATGATCCAAATCCAACGGTGCAGGTAGAGCGTGATATATGAAGAGTTGCGGGATAAAGAATAGGTGGGGACCAAGTGATGTCAGCAAGATCGGCACGTAATGGAGGGGTAAAAGGCTATCCGACCATTTAATTTCTTTGATAAATGTTATAATTGAAAAAAGTGGTGGTAGTGAAAGAAATGTAAAAGGGCGGAAAAATGGAGCTTGACGACCTTAGATCTCTGAAGATCGACGATCAGGATTTACTTTTAGAACCTTCTGTCAGAAACAAGGATATAAAGGAATGGTAAGGTTTTCAAAGGAAAAAGGCGGAGAAACACAAAGAAGAGAGGGCCCACTATTTTATATAGGGGCGGAGAGAGGGTGAATGTGGGCCGTTGGATCAAAGAATGATCAACGGTGGAGATTGGATCGCATCGGAAGAATGGGAAAAGACCGAAACACCGGGTCATTTGATTTTGCGATGCACGATTAAGCACTGGCCATCGGATCGAGGTGAGAGATCAACGGTCAAGATTTAATCGGCGGGCGCGATGTCGGAGGCTATGGGCGGAGCGCGACTAAATATGAGCCGTTGGTTCTTGTGGATTTCAACGGTTGAGATTTAATCGCGGGATCGCAATTGGAGGATAGAAAAGGGAATGAACAAAAAGGAATTGCGATTTGCCGATTTGCGATGGAGCGATAGCCGTCGATCTTAAATCTAGATCGACGATGGATATTTAATCATGAAGGCCAAAGGCGGAAGACGGGCTTGGAAAAGGGAAGCGATATGGACAGTTGGATATGGGCATGATGGATCAGATCAACGGTGGAGAAACGATCGCAGGATCACATCGGTGAAACAGAAATTACAAAGGGTAAGACGAATATTTGCGATGCGATTGGCCGATGATCGTTGATCGGTTTTTAGATCGACGGTCAAGATTTGCTCTAAATCACTTCATCGGGTTTTATGAAATAACGAAGGAAAGTCAGATTTTTCGGAAATACAATGGAAAGTAAGGTTTATGAAAATGTTTTTAAGTCCTTTAAGCACCCGATTGTGGGGCTAGGGTCTTATGAAGTGGAGGTTTATAGGAGTTAAGCACTTGGAGGCTAAATTTCTATATATGTAGAAAAGAGTGTTTTTAGGCTAAAAAACAGGGTTTTTAAGCCAATCGGAGGGTTCTGGTAGGGGAAAAAGGAAATTTTAAACCAAATGAAAGGGGACCAAATGGTTTAAAAGGGTGTTGGAGTGAATTTTTAAGGGTAAATGAGGCTTTATGGAGGGATTTTTTGCGGAGGAAATAAGGGGTAAAAAATGATGAAAAATGAGGTTTTTCAACAGTCTTTTTCTTCAAGCAAACAATAGATTTTTCAGGTTTATGAGGGAAACAGCAATGAAGATTAACTAAAAGGTTAGTTATCTTCATAAAACTTCAAAGATGATGGGTTTTGAAAGGGAAATATCTCTTGAAGTTTTGAAGAACAAAATTAGCCAATTTTTGGTGTAACAGAATTTGTCAGTGGCTAACAGGGTGTCACACAAGTTCCAGGTGGGTGAAAAAGTTTGGCTACATTTGCAAAAGGAGCACCTCGATGGGCCCCACCGCAATCTTTGCCCACTCCGATATGGACCATACACCATCACCAAGGCGGTAAGGGACAATTCCTTTGAGCTCAGTATTCCACCATTCCTTGGTCTACACCCAATGTTCAATGTGGACCGCCTTTGACCCTACTTTCTACCTCTACTAGACATATCCAACATGACAGAACAACTCACACCAACATAGTTAAACCCATACTACATGGAACAAACCAAAATTGATCAGATCATGGACACACAGATCAAGAACACCCATTAGCAGAGGATCCAACTATACCGAGTTGTCAAAGCAGGCCAACTCCTTCACCAGGGAAAGTGATTCACCACGAACTAGGTTTAATATAAATTTCTCCACCTCATGGAGGCTCTTCACGCAATGGGAACCATTGCTTCCTTAGGGGGAGTAATGATCCAGGTGGATATTTGTGGCCACCAGCCTTTTCCACCTAGTCAGATTCATCAGTTTTTCTTATTTACTATTTTTAGCAGTTTTTCAAGTCCTGAACTTCCGGAGCCATTTTGAGGCACCAAATTACGTTTTTTTGGGAATGATTCATTCCACAATTTCATAGAAATCCCATATTTCATATAAATAATGAGAGTGTATTTTTTCCTCAGTGAGATCTTTGAAACGAGGTATCATACGAGTCAAACGAAGATAATATTACCAAGTTACGACCCCGAGAAGTTGGCTTCCCAACTAACCCCAACGGTGCCCATAAACTCTTGGTGTTACATCTCCTCGGGTTAGGGTTTTCTCTTATTGTTCAATAATAAAAATACCCTTGAGCCTCATTGTAACACAGTTCAGAGGCATGTAGCCGCCACATCTCTTCTCAGAGATAAGCTACCAGCGCCCTCACTAGTTTATTTTCCATTCTGTCTGTGAACATTTTTTAGCATTTATATTAATGAAATGAAGTTTTATTTCTGTTGCATCTCTATTTTTATGTGTATTTCCGTATTTCATTACGTTCCTGCATAAATCCAGTTCATGTTGTCTTAGTTCCAAAGGAGAATGGTATACGACACATGTGTGTGGATTTTAGAGCTTTGAAAAAAATCACGGTAAAGAATCATTATCCTCTTCCTCGTATTGATGATTTGCTAGCTCAGTTAAGGGTTGGTGTTTATTTAGCTAAGTTGGATTTGAGAAGCAGTTATCACCAGATAACGATTGTTGAAGGTGATATTTGGAAGACTGCTTTCAAGACAAAACAAGGTTGTTTGAATGGTTAGTTATGTCGTTTGGGCTTTGCAATGCACATCCAACATTCGTGAGAGCTATGAATGATGTGTTGAGACCATTCCTTGGTGATTTTTTCATATTCCACTTAGATGATATTCTCATTTTTAGTAAGTCTCATGAAGAGCATGTCAAGTGTGTGAAACGAGTTTTAGATGTCTTAAAGAAATATAAATTGTATTTGAAGATGTCCAAGTGTGAATTTGGGAAAACCTCTTTGGTTTATTTGGGTCATATTGTAAGAGGGGGTGAATTGAATATTGTTCCCTCAAAATTTGAAGTCATTGTGAATTTCCCTAAACCCAACAATGTAACAGAAGTAAGGACCTTTTTGGGAGTAGGCCAATATTGGATAAAAATTATAGCTAACTTCTCACCCATTGCAACACATTACATGTTTTGACAAGTGTGAAACAAGTCTTTTAGTTGGGAGGCAATCAAGATAAAGCCTTCAATACATTGAAAGAGAAAATGAGTACAACACTTGTTCTAGCACTTCCAGATCTTAAGCAACCATTTGAGATTCAAACCGATGCAAGTGATTATGTCATGGGAGCAGGGTTGATGGAGCATGGTAAGCTTATTTGTAATCATTTTGAAACCTTTTCCGATATCCAACTTATGATAAAGAGTTGTATGTTTTGGTACAAAGCATGAAGAAATGGAAGCATTATTTGATCAGAAAAGAAACAATTATTCATACTAACCATCAACCTTTGCAATATTTATAATCGCAAACGAAGTTACAACAAGCTAGACATTTCAAGTGGATGGGATTTCTACAACAATTTCGTAATCAGGTACAAGAAAGGTATATACAACAAAGTTGTTGATACGTTGTCAAGGCATATTGTTAATGCATTTATTATTCTTGAGCATAACTCAATCATGCTTGAAATCTATATAGAATAATATACTCAAGGTGGCGATTTTAAATATGTTTATGCACCTTTGATTCAAGGCAATCATGTTGAAGAGTTGGATTATCATTTTCATAACGAGTTGTTGTATCATCTTAGCAAGTTATGTGTTCCACGGGGTGAAAGAGTCAATGTCATAAGGGAAGCCCACACTTATCTTAATATTGGTCACTTTGGTGTAGGAAAAACAGTTGCACATATTCAGAGGTATTATTATTGACCTCGCATCAATGAAAGTTTTTCAAGATTTGTAAGAGGATGTTCCATGTGTGCTACTAGCGAGCCTAGCAATAGGAAATTGGGTTTGTATACTCCACTTCCTATTCCTTATCATCCTTGGGAAAGTATTTCTATGGATTTTGTAGGATTACTACCAATGTTAAATAAAGGTCATGATTATCTTTAAGTTGTTGTGTATCATTTCAACAAAATGTGTATGTTGATGCCATGTAAGAAGCAAGTTACAGTTGAACAAACCGCAAAGATGTTCTTCCAAAATGTATGGGTTCACTTTGGGTTTCCATTTTTATTATTTTTTATCGAGATTCTTGATTTACTGGGAAGTTTTGATCAAGTTTATGGGAACTCATAGACACCAAGTTTAAGAAGAGCACAACATTCCATCCACAAACAGACGAGAAAACAGAAGTGGTAAACAAAACATTCATGGTTTTTGTGGCAAGCATCCTAAACTTTGGGATGAGCATTTGCATTACATCCAACATGCCTACAATCGTGCCAAGCACTCATCTACACAAGTATCTCCATTTGAATATTGTTTGGGTTATTTTCCAAAGTCTCCTTTGGATTTTTTCTTTGGAAAATATATTGCATTATATGAACATAGTGATGTAGACAAAGGCAAGAATTTCATTGAACAAATTCAACTAGTGCATCAAAGAGTAAAATAGAAACTTGAGAAATGCAAAGTAAAGTACAAAGCAATGCATGACAAGCATGGAGTTGATCATGATTTCCAAGTGGGAGATCAAGTTTGGTTGTATATCAACAAGGAAATACTTCAAGGTGAAGTTAAAAATCTCAAGCCAATCATATATGGTCCTTAACATTTTTTGGAGAAGATTGGAAACAATGATTTCCGATGAAATTTTCCACCTTATATGCAAATTTATTATGTTGTGAATGTAGAAAACTTGAGATTGTATGAGCCTCCAATGATTGATCATTATGAAGAGAATGTTCAGATTCCATCTACTACTCCTAAATATTTAGATGAGTTGCAGGAAGATACAATTATTGACAAGAGAATCAGGACTTCATGTAAGGGCAATGTGAAGTATCTCTGACTGGGGCTCAAAGGTACCAATCCTAGTAAATCAAGGTGGATTGAAATCAAGAAAGTGAGGGAGTTGTACCCTCACTTACTTATTGAGTAAAAATAGACTTTTGGTGGTCCAAAAGTTTCCAGTGGGAGGAATGATCTAGGGAATCAAAATTATACTAAAAAATTAAAGTGCTCAAAATCGCTCGAAACCAGTGCCAAATCGTAGTGCTCATCATTCTCACTCCAACACTGCTTGAATCGCCTCAACCCAACACTGTATGTGAAATTTATTGTGTTATGAAGTTTTCGGTAAACAAAAAAAGTCAACTTACAAGGTTGACTAGGTAGGTTGTATGGTGACGTGGCACTAATGTCAGCAACTGACTGTGTAGATACAATATGAGTACAAGCCAATCACGTGTTGACATGTGGCATGGTCATAGAGGGAAAGTTGGTATCTTGTGATTGGTTGTTAGATTTTTATGTGGGCCAATTAGGAGGCACCATGTGGTCCTTGGGATGCATGCTAAACTTTTAATGGGTCGACCGACAGGCCTCCGTTGGATTTGACCCTGTGACCTTTCAGTTACAACTACCTCTCTCCACCGTTAAACCACATATGAGACTTATTAAATATACGTCGGTGGATTTTAATTTGGCGATGGGGAGGGGGAGGGGCACGTGGCCTGAGCCCCTGGTCACATGAAAATCCACATGACTCAACGCGAAGGCGGAGGGGGCGAGTAGTTATCCCATCCCCAGTCACATTTAAGCCACACAAAAATAGGTGCAACAAAAGTGGTGGGGGCGAGCGGTTATCCCAGTGTAAGTCACATTTAAGCCACAAGAACACAGGGGCAATGGAAGCGGAGGGGTTGGGTGGTTAGCCTTGGTTGGGTCCTATGATGAAGCCATGTGATCGATAGTGAGGGTTGTTATCACTCAGATTGAACCTCAGGCTAAGAGAGGCAATCCCGAGGTAACCTCAAACCACGCTTAGCCAAGTAGCTAGCCCTACTAGGCCAAGAGAGGGCTCTCTCCATATGGATAACCGTCAAAATGATTGAGGAAATAAAATATTAGGCTAGGTATAGTAGCTCGGTTTTTTTTTATTTGCTCGTGTAGGGTTTGCTGGATCTAGAGGAGTCAAATAGATAGGGCAAGGAAATTAGGTCAAAATTTGCAGGGTGTTCTAAGGGGAAAGGTAGGTAGAAGGTTTGACATTAAAAGATGATTATGGTGAGGTGAATAGACAGGTGAGGAGTTAGGAAAATCATTTAAATGAATTCTCCCTAAACTAAAGAAAATAAACAAATTATGCTAAATTCCCCAAAACAGAGCATGAAACATGGATTTTGCCTTTCAACTTGAAATTAAGCATATCATAGACATGAGAATGGTTTATGAGCTACAATACATTCATACAAATGATAACAGTGAAGAAAATATGTCAAACACTACATACCACATGGATCCCAAAGAAATAGTTGCAAATTTATCATTAATGTCCAAGCCAAAGTGATGCAAATATGTCTCTTGAGATGCCAAAGCTCCAAGTGAGTCCAAACTCTACAAATGACTGAGAAAATACATGATATAGACCTCAAAACCACTCTCCCTAGCCTCAGGGGGTCAAATCCATGAGATGAGGATCAATTTCACCTAATCCCAAACAAGAATCTGAAGACTAGGAAAACTCAAAAATTTGCCTCTAAAAGAGAGGAAACTGATTCATTTGACCTCAACTGATGACTTACCTAATGTATATACCTTAGATGAAAGTCAAAACATGACATTTAAATTCACCATGACCATTTACATAAGTAATTTCTCCATTTTCCCAAGTAAAAAGTCAAATATTCAAAATTATGTTGAGATGAGGAAAACTACATTTTCTTGTTAAACGTGCAGCGCCATGTCAGAAAAAATGACCTGTCTTGCAGGCTACTTTTGGAGGCCTTCCCGATGTCCAAATCAGCTCCATTATAGCTCATTGTAAAGGTATCTGAGTCTAGTTTTTAAATATTCTTCCATTTTTCAAAATGGTGTCCATCTGACCTGTCAAAAACATGTTCTCCCAAGACTGGTAAACACGTAGCGCCAAGGCAAAAACAAGGGCAAAAACATGTTTTTTTGCCTTTTTGAGGGACCAGTTCTCCTCCAAATCTTCTGAAAATTGTTGGAGTTAATTTCCTCATCATTCTGAACATGATGGTGGTGTCTATTTTGCAATTTGATGCCCCAAAAAAGAGCGCAACGCCAGTGGCACTGCGCCTTTAGCAAAATTTATGTTCGTCAAAATTACGCAAAAACTAAAATAATGCACCACAGTACCAAAGGTGTCAAAATTGTGAATTTACTTGCTGATTTAAGGCTTACAAGTATGAAGAGGCACCTCAGCAAGTATGTCCAACTTCCCCTTCTCCTTTTACTTGGTCAAGGCTTGAATCTTTGCATGGGCCCGTTTGAGCTTGGCCCTTGAAATTTTGTTTCTCATGGCGTAATACTTTGCCATTTTCCTCTGAATGTCATTGTCCTTTTGACCTTTCGCCAAGAGCTACTCCAAGTGTTGTTTGACCCTCTCAAACAATGTTTCTTTGCCTTTAAGAACTACATTGGTGATTTTGTCCTCATTTTCCTCACCTAGGTAAATCAACTGAAATTCACGCTCTGTCTCGTGTTTTCCCTCCTCATCATCAGTGTTTGGCTCTATTACCTTTTCCTTACCTTTGTCTATTTGTTGTGTTGATGAAGAAGGCATGGCCCCTTTCACTCCAAGTGGAGCAAACACGTGCCTATGACCTCTTTGATAGGTATGTCGATGTGCCCAAATCATCCCTCTTAGACTTGTTAATTTCACCTCTGCTAGGTTTCCATGGTGTATTTGGTGTCAAAACCCTAGGGAGGGTGAATGAAATGAAGGAGTGTGAAGTGAATTGAGGTGTGGGGAAATGAAGGCAATGGGAATATGTAAGGGAGCCTAGGCTAGTGAAAACCCTAGGGTAAAAATTGGAATGAGATAAAGGGATAAGGAGATGAGATGGCTAGCTTAGATGAATGAAGGGAATGAGTGTAAATAGAAAGCCTAGGTCAATGAAAATTGTAGGGATTAACCATGCTCATGACTGATATGGGTTTAGGGAGGTGAACAAAGATGTGTTTTTTGCAAAATGATAATGAACTAAACTAGGGTTTCTAAGCAATGCCACTTTCAACTCTTGAAAGAAACAATAAACATGTGAAAATAGAGGTATTATGGCTACTTATTGATTAAAAATCCCTTGGAATATTTTGTGAGGAAAGTGGAGCTCAATGGAAGCGGTGACAACCTTCAAAACAACCATTGTGTGAACGCGCAGAGTTTCTAGGTAAGAGCGTAGCATAGGGCAGAATGTGCAGCACTAATTTCCAAA
Organism: Pinus albicaulis; assembly: GCA_034641835.2. NCBI lineage: Eukaryota > Viridiplantae > Streptophyta > Pinopsida > Pinales > Pinaceae > Pinus > Pinus albicaulis. Next base: position 367,628,891 of record CM076582.1, read on the forward strand.
CGTGTAGTGCCTTTTTTAATTACACTGAGTTTTCAGGCTAAACACGCAGCGCGGCTGGGTGAGCGCGCAACGCCTAGATGAATGCGCAACGCGAAGAAGCACAGTTTTGCAGACCACATTTGGAGGCCTTCTCGATATCCAAATTGGGTCAAGGATAGCTCGTTGGAAAGATATTGAAGTCTAATTTTAAAATCTATATTTTTTTTTTCTGTTTGGAGTTCAGTTTCCTTGTGAAAATTTGATTTTCCCAATACTGGTCAAAAAGTGTTGAATGAGGGTGCATAAATTCATAGTGCTAGTGTAGGCAACTTTTGGAGGCCTTCCTCAACTCCAAATTGAGCTCATGATAGCTCATTGGAAAAATCTCTCTGTCTAGTTTTCATTTGACTCATCAAGAAAGTCATTTTGACACTACAGCTATGAGAAAATTTGATTTTCCCAAGGTCACTCTAGAAATGCATCAAACCTCTCGTAGCACCTGTATTTTTGTCATTTTTCCCAAACCATGATACCTGTGTAAAAAATTAAGGAGGTTTTATTTATTGACCTATGAGGGACAAAAACCTCTCTCACTTTTGTTAATTTCATCTCTGTTTGGTCAGAAACATAGTTTGAAGCGAAACTGGCCTTATGAGTGGCAAATGGCTTGATTCTTAAAATGATTTCTCAAAAAATGATGGAGACATGATGTTTATGAGCTGAAATGACCTCATAATTACTGATATCACCTACCTTATGGCTCCTCTGCTCATATGCCTCTTTTTCATAGCAAACCCTAGCTCAATGGGAGAGGAAATTAGGGTTTAGTGCTTGTGAACAATTATGACTTGGGCACCCTTGGGAAAAGACAACTCCCTTTGACATTTGATGTGTTGGCATGTGGATTTCTAAGTTAGAAACCTTGGGAGACTAAGTACTTATTACATTTGAATTGACATAAAATTACATGAATAAATAAAAATTACATCTTGGAATGAAACTCACACTTGAAATCAAAATACAACTTTGAAAACCATTTTGGAGATCATCTTCACATGGTAAAGAGACATTATTGGGATCACTCTCATACTTTGCCGACCTTATGCAAATGAAATGGTGCATTTTTGGACCTTGAAAGACAAAACCCTAATGACCTAATGATACTTTGAATAACCTGACTTCCATGAATGAGATTTTGACTTTAAAGACTTCCTGGTGAAAAGAGACTTCCATAGGTGTTATTATGCTCAAGGAGAAATGAGAATGAGTCAGCAATGTGAATCTCAGAGAGAGAGTGAAGTTTATTGACAAGGACAACCACCAGTGGAACAATTTTATATCATGACCTAATAGAATGATTGAAAAATTCTTTAGAGTGGGACACCTAAGATGCACATGCAAAATGTGTTTTGATCCCTAGTGGAAGTATGCAAATACTGACACTAACATGGGCATAAAAGCTATAGGGGTGGGCAAGTGGCTCATTCCCTAGCCACATAGAGCCACACAACCAAGAGCAGAGTTGGAAAATCAATGCTAAGGCCTTGTTGACACAATTAAGGAGGCAACAAAATGCACCTTTTGCGACAGTATTTTCATCATTACCACACTATTTTGTCGCTCGACAGTCTGCCAAAAGAAGGGACCTGTTATCTGGTTAGCAGTTTTGATCATTTTGTAGGACATATAGCAAAGAAATGAACTAGAAGGCCTAACTTGGCCATTTTTCAGTTTTTTTGAGCCCAAAACGGGAGTACTCAGGGTGGTTTGGGTGTTTTGGACACAATGGCAGCATTATTTTTGTAATTTGAGAATTGTATGTTGATGTAATTTACATTTTGAGCATATAATAGAAAGGGCCAACAAAGGAATTTGGATTCAGAGACATAGCCCTTGAGGGGTGAACTTCGTCATCAAATTATTGTTTGTGTGATGTTGTTCATGGTCTATTTTTCTCTGCCGTATTTTTGTAAAACTTAACTAAAAACACTAAGTTTATGTGCTTTTGCAACTTGATCCATTGCCCATAAGACATAAACTTGCTTGCAATTTTTTTCAAGAAATTGTCAAGTTTTTAATTTCAGATCACATACACAATGAACACAAGATATAGGCTTCAAGCCAAGGTAAGACTCCTCCAAGGAGAAAACCCAGAAATAACTTCTCTTCTTATTGAATCAACTTCAAAGGAGACTTCCAAGACCAAACCCTAGACCCAGGCAACTCATGTCAAGACATCCTGCAACTCTTTATGCAATTTAGACCTGAGGTAACCTCACAAACCCTAGGTACTTGCACATGTGAGTAAGAGATGGCAAGATTTCATACCTTCGCTTAATTATGGAGTCTCTTCTTTCGTCGCTAGCCTTCCTCTTCTCCTATGACCCTAACATTCCTTCTTCCTTTGTAGATCGAACTAGGAATGTGCTTGCTTTATTATCTCACAAATGAGGTTAAATCCTTTCTTTATGTAGCCTTCCTTAGGGCTCAAATATTCATCACAAGGCCAACTTCATGGAGGTTGGCCGACTTGGTTCTTAGGAGCCTTATAAACCTTTCCATATACAAAATAATTCTTTTTTTAATGATACTAATGCCCGAAAAGGGTCTTTTACAATAACAATGACTCTTTGACTCATGATGAACCTATGAGACCTACTGAAAAATAACTTGAGCATGAAACCCATTCCCCAAAAACATTTTTTCCTTTTTATCATTTTCTTTCTCCAAATAATATATACATCATTACATGATTCAAATGAAAATTATGAAGACCGAAACTAGTTACATTCTTCAACATTGTTGAAATATTGTGTAGTTGTAGATTTGATTTTCAGTTTATGTTATCTTATTGATTAAGTAGATTCCAACAATAGTTGTTCAACAAATCAAGCAACGAAACTTTCAGTTCAAATTTTGCAGGAAAAAAAAACTCTATAGAGTGAAAAATATGGCTCTTATTCCCATAGAAATCAGGAGTAAGATGATTGCAAAAAAGAGTTGTCCATTGTTGATTATTTCTTCTTGGTGCACTCCATAGTGAAGTAACCACTTATTTTTCTTACATAATACAATTGATTTCAACATGATTTATTAAGCACACCTAGTTCTTACATTCAATCGATGTACAAGGCAAAACATCAATGATTTAGGGTTTATAATACACACATGTTCCCCAATGTTGAGCAAGCATACACGATTCTAATCATGTAAATGAAAGCCATGGGAATTCTTATGTATTTACACATTATATGAAAGTCATGGGAATTCTTATGTATTTACACATTATATGAAAGCCATGGGTATGCTTATGATTTTACTCATTCTTGCATCTGCAATATGTATACCAGTTTAAGGTCATGCATATTTTATTTTGTGGATTTGAGTTTCTAATAGGAAACAACAAGATAATAACAATTGGACATGATTTTAAATCCACAACAAAATGACTTGTTCAAGTGAAGGAAGTAGATAACAGCAATTTCATCTCCTAATGTAGATATTTCTTATGCCAATAATCAATTGATATAGTCTACAATTCGTTTAGCTCCACCTCAGCCACCTGCCACAATGGAAACCAAGTTTATCTCAATTTTATTAAGTTATTAAGAAAAGAATATAAACCAATAAAATACCTAATTTTGTAATGACTAATAAATAAGTAATATGATGAGATGTAGACTAATTCTATAAGTCTATAGGATATGAAGGGGAATGAGCAAAAATAGGGATGAAGATTTATTAAGAGATTCATGGAAGGATTTGAGGAGATAATCGATGGATCATAGGAGATAGTTATGAAGATATTGTGGAGATAGTTGAAAACATTTTTATGGTCAGCTATAGTTATATAAGGGACCCTTTGTATAATATTTGAAACACTCAAGGATTGAGGAATTAATAAAAGTTTACCCTTATGAGGGGATTGTGTGATAAAGTCTTGGTGCCCCTTGCTTTGCTTGAGTTTTCAAATAGTTTGATGATTTATTTATTTATTTATTGTCGTTGCACCACTCGTAATGTTCATCATATAGTTAATCTATGTGAAAATAAAATAGTTTTCTTTAACATGATGTTTTTTATAATCTCATTACAACATAAAAATAGTAACAATATTGTTTATAAAATTGATGTCGTTGTTTACAAAAGCATAAAAATTGAAGACAAGACATAGAAATAGCTAGGAAAACATGAACAAAATACCCTATGCTCAATCCTGAACTTTCTAAGAATGTGTCAAAATGAGAATTTCAATTTATAATCAAATAAATAATAAATAAATGAAAAATTCTCTAATGGTTTTGCAATTAATATTTTGGCGACATATTTGGATTATATATACTAAATACCTTACTTGTCTAGAGATAATTGAGCTCAACATGCTAGCTTGCTTCACTTCTTGGAATCATACTTGCTTCATGCTAACAGAATGTCGCATTTCTAAAATTTTAGCCCATACATTGCAGAGCAATTTTTGTGAGAAATAATAAAATCATCAGCATGCACGAATGCTCATTTTGCAACAATGAAAACATACATTATAAGGGATCACCACATACAACCCCAATCGAGAGCAAAACAGTGATGGCGCCAATTGTAGTATTATATGCAAATCTTATAACTAATGGAAACAAAACTAGCAGTAAATTTGTAACCACTGGTCCTAAAGTACATGTTTTAACTTTGTTCTTTATATAGTCATATACCTCTTACGAGATAAAAACAATGATAACAAAGTACTCATCTGTTGGGTTTGTCAACAACAGATAAAAATGTAAATAGTATTATTTCATATGGGCTAGATTCTATTTATCTTCCATTCTTTGGATTCCTCAAATTCCTACCATGGTCACAATTTGGATTATGTGTAAATGACAGAAAATATTTTTATGGGTAGACCAAGAAGTAGAGAAATCAAACTCCAAACTTTGATTTAATACAGAGGGGGATTCCTGAATACATATGGAATACAGAGGGGGATTCATGAAGGAAATAAGTCTAAGCTCGAGGGGATTTGTTGGCGGTAGCTTGTTGGTTGGGAGGAATGTGCGCTTCACTTTATCATTCCCAAAGAAATTTGTGTTGACTAGATAATTGTTACCATTTCGTAATGATATTGTTTTAAATTGTTGTTCTAATTTTGAATACGGTTGTTTATATTATGTATTATATAAGGAATAGTTATGGATAGAACATAAAAGTATGTTTCCAAATTATTTTTGTAAGATAAATATTTGTTACTGCTATTGCATGTGTTGAACATGCAGAAGTATATTAGGATCATCCCAGTGGATATGTGGTTAGTTAAATGTCGAAAATATAAAGATATAATATTGTGAACATAGTTGAACAAAGCCTAGATGACTTGAACATATCAAATTAAACTTTGATATAATATAGCTTGTGCCCTCCTCAAAATTGTTGTAAGTTTAGGTAGGACACTTGACTTATTCCCTTCTTAAAGATTTTTTTTGTTGCGCAGAGATATATAAATGGTTTTTAAGGTTAGGAATATAGAGACACTGATAAGATAATACCTTAATATTTACCCTTCCATCTATGTAAGAAATAACCTTTTATAAGGAAGGAAGGATAATCTGTTGGTGTAGTGTGAACAACCTACGGTGAGGTCGAGAAAAGTAGAAGTTAAAACAAAAATCTCAAGGGCCGGGTCTAGTAAGGAAACATGAAATTTAAATAAGAGTTTTAAGCTATTCTCTCCTTACTATTTATGACAAAGTTGAATGGAGTGAAGTAACAAAATGTTAACAATGCCAATCTTTAGCTCAAGGCTTATATTAATTGGGAAAACTGAATAAGGGGACTAGAAATTTCCCCCATATACAACCTCCCAAGTAAAAAAAAGAATAAATTCCAAATACTATTCTTTAATCGTCCAAAAAAAATAATGACAACATACAAGACTAGTACATAGCTATATTGGGTAAGAAAAATTCCAGGTTAGTAAGGGTCTAAACTAGTACTATGAACTCACACATAAAAATTAATTATATCAACAAAGAATTTCTAGAATAAGTTAAAGGTAAAAACCTATTAGTTACTCAATAACAAAAAAACTAGTTGAATTTAGTAGATAATTATGGTATTGACTTCAACTAACAAAAAATCCAAGAATAAGGAGACTCCTATGCAATCCAATATTTTTCAGAAGTATGTGGAATCCAGTTAGAAAATTATCCTAATGGCAATAACTTGTTGAATTATGCGAGATTGAAATTTGTTGGAAAATCACTTGCTTTCATTAATAATTACAGTATCAATATGAAGTAAGAACTATTAGAAAAAAATTACTCATGAATAACATCTCCAAGATGAGTCCAAGTATATAAATAACTAAGAAAAGTACAATGTAATCATAATCAAGAGTTAGCAAGTATTTTATGTAAATTCCTATTGAAAAATCCATACACTGGATAAAGAAATAAATGGTCCAAAAGAAACATTGATAGAGTAATATTAAAATAAATTGATTGTTATACAATTAAAAGCAACTACAGGTACACACTTATTCACCCCAAGGGTGGACATAATCGAACCCGAAGTTACAAGTGGGTAGTTACCATGATTAACCATGAAAGGGATAAAACACATCCCAGGTAAAAGAAACAAAGGATGTGCATCTGGCTGCCCCCTCAACTTGGAATTAATTACGACGTGCCTGACCTGGAAGAGAGGGGAAGGTCCTCAACAAAGTGATAGATTGAACTAGAACGCTACAAAGGGAAATTGTAGTAGATGTATGCAAATCTATGCAATAAGGGCTAAATAATCCCTATGAGGAGCTTGCGAGACAACAAAAAATTGAATGCTAACCTGCAATAAATTACTAGAAATAATATAAGAATACTTTTTATAATCACTTGTGAATGACCTATAAGGAATAAGAGATCATGTTTCACTTGTAACATTGTTAAAATCAACTGATTAGACTTGGGAACAAATGTATATTTGAAATGAAACAAGAAGGATTCACATTGACAAAGAACCCAAAACAATAAAAGAGCATTGCAAATTTTACATGGCCCATGAGTTTCTAATGCCATGTGTACGAGAAGACCAAGACTAAAGATATGACATAGGAAATTCTTGTTATAACCGAAGAGAGATTCCTCTAGATAACAATAAAGAATAAGTAAATTTGAATACTTAGTTGAATATTATAAAAGGCGAGGGATTTTTGTTGAATTTACCAATGTGGAGGAAAAACCCTCACCTAGTTGTACTCTCTCCACCAAACTTCTCGGCCTGCTATAAATTAGAAGAGTTATAGGGTCAGGTGAATAACCTCGTTCTTCCAAACTCCAGAATAATTTGAAAATAGGGTGAAAATGAAGGAATAAGAATAAAAAATTTACTCTAAAAATGAATTCCTAGTTGAGTATTCTAGCACAGGGAAATCAACTTGTCATAAAGAAACGTAAGGAATTAAAAATCATAAGGAAACTACATACTACAAAATAAAAAAGAAATCTGAGAGATTCAAAATAAATTAAATCAAACTTTACTTGGGCGAATTCAAGAGCCATTAAACAATATGAAGGAAAAGAGAGAAGTCAAGGGCGCATGCCAAAATTCACTCGGTGGAGTGCAGAGCATTGGCTACTAATGAGAATAAAATGGGAAAACAAAAATGAATGCCAATGTAGTCTCTTTGACCAAGCAAAAACCTAATCTTTGACCGAATTTGTGTTCATGCATTAAGAGAAAGCCTTTTTTCAGAGAGGGATTGTTGAATAATATCGAAATAAACCCTAGATATCAAATAATAGTGTGCCAATAAAGCCCACAACAATTGTTATTCACTATGAACAAAAATCTTGGACGCACTCATCAATTTTCGCTTGCCAAAATTCTCAGGCAGTTACTTGTTTCTTCTCCTTCTTAGCTGTTGGAGAGGTAAATCCCCTCTGCAGACAAAGGCGATCCCTACTAGCCCAGATCGGGTCTAGCAACAACCGAGTCACGCTAAGACGCAAGTTCCTAATTGCAAAAGACTAAGATGTGATAAGAGGCCTACCTTAAGTCCTACGCTGCTGTCGTTTGTGGAGAAGATGGCGCTTTTGTCCCTTGCTTTGGCAGATCACAATTCTCCCACTCGATGCGATCGAACACCTGCACATACAAGAAGAAACAACAAACAAACAAGCGTAAAACCTAATACATGCAATTATGTATCAGTCAGAGAAGATACAACTCATAACATGAAACATGAACATCTGAGTGGAACCATAATCGAAGTCATTTATTATTAATTAGAACAAAGAAAGATACAACCTGAGCTCTGATGCTGGATCTTCCTTCGGTGGGTCGACAGAGGAGTACGTCTCGGTAAAGCTCGTCGAGACAAGGACAAGTCTCTCTCTATTCGGCTGTCTAACGATAATCTCCTTACAATTGATTCAGCTCTATTCAGGCTACCAAGACTACTTTGCTCAACCATTCAGCCCCTTCATCAATGGAAGATGGCTATATTTATAGAGGAGAGGAAGAGGTTGGGATCCCCACAATAGTGGAAGGGAGGCCTTATCCTTTGGGAGGTCCCCCATAAGGTGGAAACAAGAGGCCAAAGGAGGAAGGTCGTGGTTATTCAGTCGAAACCACTCCTCATGACTCATCCATGAAGTTGTTGTAATCGAAACTTCGCCTCTTTTTTTAAAAAACTTTCCATAAGAAGATTGGCGCGGGTGCTTAACTGGGACAGAGTGCCAACTGGCGCGGGCTCAGTGTTAATTTTCCTCATTGGCGCGAGGACATAACGGGCTACCAGCACCAAGGCAAAAACAGGTGTTTTTAGGGGTCTGCTCAGGAAATGATCAAAATAAGGAATGTTGTCCTCATGGCAAGGGTGCAATGATGGTATTTGCAAGGCATGACACTGCTTATTGGTCACAGAAACGACCCTCCACTGGGCGATATGGGGATTGCAGGGACGGTGACAAATTAATGTGTAACATTAGCTAATGGACCATGAACAAAAACTTGAACTGGGGAAGGATTACACAAAGATCCATAAGAGTTTTTTTTTGGCTAGCGCCAATATTAGTGACTAATTCAGTAAAAAAATTTTGCTATGATTTTACATGAGGATTTTGGGATATAAGTGCATTATTAGTGACTAACAAATGAAATAGACCCACTGTTGGTGATCTGCTTCAGTTTTTTTATTTGAAAGCTTTATATGACTGATATGTGTCCTTTTTATGGACATATAAGATCTTTGACATTATGGTAATCCATTAGTGACTAGGTCAAGAATAAATGTTTGTTATGATTTGCTATGAGGTTTTTAGGATATAGGTGCACTATTAGTGACTAGAAAATGAAATGGGCCCACCATTACTGATTTGCTTCGAATTTTTTATTTGAAAGATTTATATGACTGATATGTTTCATTTTTGTGGACATATAAGATCTTTGGCATTATGGTAATCCTATAATAATATTTTGAGTTATGTGCCATCAATATAGTATTTTTTTCAACTACACATTTTTTATGGGGAACTAGCACCGTCCCGAGATACCTGTAGGCCACATATATCAAGAACTCATAATTAATCCTAGGATAGAGAGGTTTAGAGACCACCAAAACTGGATTTAGGATCCTAATCTCTAATGGGACACCTATCCTCCTAGCCTTACTATGACATGCTCTATCTTCAGGGACTTGAACCAAAGTGGATGGGATGGAAAACCGAAAAATTATTTTTTATGTGTTTCAGAGTTGAGGGCTTAGGGGACAAGGGTTAAGGGTTTAAGTTTTTGAGGGTTGTGGTTAAGGATTTAAGGGTGTATAGGTTGAGGCTTACAACTAAGGGGTCAAGGGGTTAATTCTTTAGGTGTTAGTGTGTTTAGAGGTTAGGTATTTTAAGGCGGAAAAGTGCTTTGATGGTGAGGGGTTAAGGACTTAGGGTTTCTAGGGATTGTGGTATTTATGGGTTAAGGGATTAAGGATTAAGGGATTAGGTGATCTGAAAACACAGTATTGACTACTTGCGCAACTTTATGAATATTAACTAAAGTTGATTTTATGTGAATGAATGAGAGGAATTGAACTATTAAAGTGCCTTAAACATAAACTTGAGAACTAAAACATAAACATGAACGACAACAATAAAAGATGCAAACACATCAAATATTGATGACGAATTTTGTCCCTCCTAGACTACATCTTCAGGTCTGCTTCCAATGGGCGTCTGTTATATTAGGAATGCTCAAAAAGGCTCTTTACATACATTTTTTCCATATTGACTATGCACACAGGCACTCATGGCTACTGTCAACATGTAGGCCTCATCCTCTACTCTCCAACACAACTCTTCATTCTCAAAAAGGCCCAAGGATGGCCAAGTTATTCTCAAAGGAGAATTTGGAGGCACACTCAATACATGTTTTAGAACTTCACTGTACCACTCCTATTGTTGTGGTGCAATGGAAAACCTTTTATAAAGCCTTAGGCAGGTTCCAAGTTCAAACCATCGGAGCTCCTGGGCTATACATAGCAAATGGTTGAGTTTGGTTTTAAAAATATATTACATGGCACAATTAAAACTATACACCAAGCACATTACTTATGCAATATTACATTGGCGTATTTATATAATTTAAGAATATTGAATATGGTGCATTCTATATGGTTAACAACCATAAGTTATAACCACATATCTTAATTTGGTGCTTTGCATATCGGATTGGATATTTGGCATATGTTTTATATATGCTATATAATATAACCAAACTCTGACAAACTAAGAATCCACAACCCCGTGGCACCTAAACCCAATGAGGAAGTTTGGTTCACATGTGCCTGTGGTGTTAAGTCGTGACGGTTGCGGCTAACAGGAATCCGTCGACCTGTGGCATGGTGACTCAACAGGCGGTGTAACCAACTCTGATCCCTGCTGACATGATGACTGTATAATCCATCCTGTGGCAAGACCTGTTCATTGTTGGTGGAACCTCGTGGCATATGAATGTTCACACTGCACGCCACACTCGGCAGTGTATGTTAAAAATTTGGTTTAAACATCATAACTGCATACACCGTCAATACATATCCGCTGATATGTTCCATTGTCTTTGTAACATAGTTACTATGTGGGTTGTCATATATAGATAAAACTTTGCCATATACCATATGTTTAATATAATGTTTGCCATGGTCCAATGTTTGATATCCTCTCTACCATCACCATGTACCAAAACCTTTGAGCCTGTTTTGACCACCTGCCACTTGTCAAACTGCATGAATGCCACTTGGCCAATAAGGCCCCATTTTTCCTTGTTTAAACATAAACTTCAACAGGCATTTTCTCCTTCATCTGAAGGCCAATTGCGAAACCGAATATACTGTCGGATTTAGTGTGACGAGCTCTTCAACTTGGCACTATTTCCATGAGCATTTGAGCCCTTTTAACTTGGAGCATTTTGAGGATCCTCCTGGATCATTCCTCTTCATTGGAAGCTTTTGGACCACCAAAAATTGGGTTTTAAGAAGACATGAGGTGAGGGTACAACTCCCTCACCCTTCCAATCTTCATCCACCTTGGTTTGCCTGGATTCATGCCTTTGAGTCCCACTTGAAGATACTCAACATATCCACCCTTGGAAGTGCAAACCTTCCTTTATTTATCATGACACATTTTGAACTTGTGAATTGTTTCATTCATCTGAGGCCAATAGCAATAGCTTTGTAACAATGCCACTATCTTACCTCCACCAAAATGCCCTGAAACACAAGAAGAATGTGCTTCTCTGATGACATGCACTCTTTCTCCCTGTGTATGCACAACTTGCCAACATGGTACGATAACCCGTCATGAACATTGATAATTGCTCAGATATTAAGTTTGCTTGTGATCCACTGTCAAATAATGTGTCAATTTTAGTGTGCTTGAATATTATCCTTACGTGAAACAACTCAATTCTCTTATTTTCCTCAACCACATTATTTTATTTTGAAGATGCAGAACAAGTAGAACTAGAACTAGCTTCTGAAGGATTACCTCTCAGACCCATAGCGGTTATCTTCTTTTCGTCACCAGAGTCAGATCCAAATCTTGTTGGACTGCATCATTAACCTTCATTTCACCCTTATTCTTAAGGAACTTCTTTGGCTTCAGTTCACGATGAAGCTTCCAACACTTGGAGTCATCATGTCTAACCCTCTGACAATGAGTACAAGTAGGCCTTTCTCCTTCCTTCTTAGCTATTGCCGATTTATTTCCCTTGTCTTCTTTGGAATCCTTATCCTCTGAATGCTTGAATGATTTATTTGAAAATTTTGACTAAAGTGGTTTTCCCCTTGATTCAATATGAATGGCTTGTACACACACTTCATCAAATTCAGTTGGATTAAACATAAGCAATGTATGTTGCAAAAAAGAATGCAAAATTCTAGTATACTTTAACAATTTCCCATGTGTTCAATGGAGTGTTAAGTGCTAATGCCTTCTTCCTGAATTCTTGTGTAAACTCTTGCACACTTTGTCCTTTACCTTGCCTTAAACGATGCCAATCCGTTACAACCTAGTGTGTATATCCTAAAGGATATAATTTATTTCTAAGAGATTTAACAAACTTCGACCATGAAGAGATAATTTTTCCTATGTGCTTCAAATCTGCTTGAGTTTTACTTTCCCACCAAATCAAATATGTTTAACCCATTCTAAGTGTAGCTAATTAAATTCTTCTAGAATCATCATCAATATTCTGAATTCTACAATATACTTCAAGTTGTTTAACCCAATTACCTAACTTTTTAGGATTCATTTCACCATCATATATCGACAATTCAAACTTAACATCAAGCTTTATTAAAGGATATTTCTTTTTCTTCTTTGATTCTAAATCTGAATATGAATTAGACTCGCAAGAGAATAAACAAGAAGAAGAAGAAGAAGATGAAGATGGAGAAGAAGGAGATCCATTATCTTCGGCTTTTTCCTTTCCCTTTCTCTCTTTCGAGGCTTTAGAAGATGAAGATGCATCTCCAGTCTTCTTGTCTTCATAAATCTTTGTAATCATCCACTGCATATTAAGAGGCATTTGCTGAAATTAATCATTTGTCTTAGGCTTTGGAGCATCTCCTTCGTTTGACCCTGTCATCTTCCGAGTGACTTTCCTCTTTCCAATCTTTGGATTTGTCTCCTCAAGTTTCCCTTCTCCATTTCGCGACCTAGGTCTAGTCAACATTCATTGGAAAATATCCTGTTATACATGATCAACCTGCTCTGATACCAAAATATGATCTAAAAACACAAGACTGACTATTTGAGCAACTTTCTAGAGATTAACTAAGGTTACGTTTATATGAATGAATGAGATAAATTGAATGATTAAAGTGCCTTAAACATAAACTTGAGAACTAAAATATAAGCATGAACATAAGAAATAAAAGACGCAAACACAATAAACATTGATGATGAAGTTCGTCCCTCTTGGACTACATTTCCAGGTCTACTTCCAATGGGTATCCATTATAATAGGAATGCTTTAAAAGTATATTTAAATACATTTTCACCATACTAACTTTGCACCCAGGCACTCATGGCCACTGTCAACATGTAGGCCTTAACCTCTACTCTCCATCACAAATCTTCGTTCTAAAAAATGCCCAAGGATATCCAAGTTATGGTCAAAAGAGCATTTGCAACCACACTCAATACAAGTTTCAGAACTTCATTGTACCACTCCTACTACTGTGGTGCAGTGGAAAACCTTTTATATAGCCTCAGGAAGGTTCCAGGGTCAAACCCTCGAATCTCCCGGGCTATACATGGCAAATGGTTGAGTTTGGTTTTAACAATATATTACATGGCACAATTAAAACTATACACCAAGCGCATTAGTTATGAAATATTACATTGTCGCATTTATATTGTTTAATCATATTGAATATGGTGTATTTTATATGGTTAACAATCATAATTTATAACCACATAACTTAATTTGGCACTTTGGCATATGTTTTATATATGGTATATAATATAACCAAACTTCGACGGTCTAAGAATCCATGACCCTGTGGCACCTAACCCCCAGTGGTGAAGTTTGGTTCACATGTGCTTGCGGTGTTAGGTCCTGACGGTTGCGGATAACAGGAATCCGTCAACCCATGGCATGCTGACTCAACACTCCGACATCATAACCAACTTCAATCTGTGTTCACTATATATACCGTCTCATGGAAAGACTTGTTCACTGTTGGTGGAACCCCGTGCCATATGAATGTTCACACTACGCGCCATACTCAACGGTGTATGTTAAAACTTTGGTTTAAATATCATAACCGCATACACCGTTAATATATATCTACTCATATGTTCCATAGTCTTTGTAACATAGTCACTATATGGGTTTTCATATATAGTTAAAACTCTGCCATATACCATAGGTTTAATATAATGTTTGCCATGGTCCAATGTTTGATTTATGCTCTACCATCACCATGTACCAAAACCTTTGAACCTGTTTTGACCACCTGCCACTTTTCAAACTGTGTGAATGCCACTTGGCCAGTAAGGCCCCATTTTTCCCTATTTTAACATAAACTTCAGCGGACATTTTCTCCTTCATCTGGAGGCTAGTTGCGAAATCGAAGATACTATTGGATTCAAAGCGACGAACTCTTCATCTTGGTGCTATTTCTGTGAGAATCTAAGTCCTTTAAACTTGGAGAATTTTGAGGATCCTCCTGGATCATTAGGTGCACTAGCTAACATAAACACCTTGTGTATACAAAAGGTTTGTTGAAGTGACACAATTAAAGTGACTAACACAAATGTCTTATTCATATTATTGTAGTACTTGTTAGGTAGTCATATTTTTGTTCCTAGACTAAAATACTCATTTGCGTTAGTCATTTTTAGTTGTATTACTTATTAGTTATTTGTATATTTTAACCTAAGACTAAAGTAGTCATTTTTAGTTGGGTCACTTAATATTTCTCATTTTTGGTAGTATTTCACCTGGAAAAGCTACAGTGACTAAATTTTTTAGTCACGTGGTCACCAATTTCTCATTTTCTACTATTGAGAAGGACCACTTGAAGAATTCAGTTCAGAAATTTCCTTGAGAAGACCACCTTATCAATCACCTTCTCAACAGGCCATGGCACATGAGGAAGGAGAATAGCTTCTTTATGAGGCAAAAAGAGAAATTCAAATATATTTTTATGATATTATAGAGATGGTGAATGTGTTGTATGATGAGCGTACAACACAGATACAAGGAGAAATTCTCGTCAACCAAAGGATGAAAAGGGTGACGGGAATGGTCCACTGGAAGATGGAGATGGTGGTGGAAGCAAGCCTCATCCTCCTCCACCTCCTTTGCTTCCTTCCTCACCATCTTCTCCTTCAACTCCTACTACTCCTCGAATATCACCAAAAGGACATGCTAAGTCTCCTTTACTTAAGCTTGATGTAAAGTTTGAATTGTTGATGTATGATGGAGGAATGAATCCCAATAGTTGGATAATTGGGTCCGTCAAATATAATTTTATTGCAAGATCCCAAAACATTGATGATGATGCCACTAAAATCCAACTTGCTTTTCTTTGCCTAGGAGGTACAATTATCATATGGTGTGAGCCATAACTCAAGAATAACTTAAGAAAAGTGGTAAGACTATCTCTTCTTGGAATGATTTTATGATATGGCATACAAGCAACGAGCATTTATGAGATGGAAAAACCTTAGACAAGCTAAAGGACAAAGTTTCCAAAGCTATACTCGAGAATTTCGTAAGCAAGCTTTAATTCTAAGTATACCTCTAGATACATAAGATACACATATGAAATATATTAGTGGTTTACATAGCCATATTAGACACACTATTCTTATGTTTGTTCCAACTAAGTTAGATGAACTATGTGTGCAAGCTACACATCTAGAAAAATCAAGGTAAGAATGTAAGTGTGTGAGAAAAATTCTCAAAGAAACCATCCAAGCCATTTGTTTATAAGTCAAAGGGGAAAACAAAAAAAGACATATACTGTTAAGAAGGAGGAAGGGAAAATGACTTGCAAGCATTGTTAAAAAAAAAGGTCATGATGAAGTCCATTGTTGGAAATTACATCATGAATTGAGGCCAAAGAAGTTCAACAATAAGGGGAAACAAAAGACTGTTGCTACAAGCCAAGAATACTTGGTATCTAATTCAAGTGATGAAACCAAGATCACAACCATGTGAATGAAAGGTATATCTACTACCGTGAGTACTATTTCTTCTAACAAATCTTCTAATTCTCGAAATGATAATGGAAGGAATGAGCTTTTCCATATTAGAGTGGTTATAAAGCATACTGAGGTTGGTTCACTATTTGATAGTGGATCTTAGGCCAATCTTATTTCTGAAGATATTGTCAAGAAACTTAATTTGAAAAAACACCTCATGTGAAGCCATGCCCTTTGAGATGGATATGTGAAGATGCTAAATTGCAAGTAACAAGAAAATGTAAACTTAACTCTGCAATTACTGCTAATTTTATTGATGAGGTTGAGCTTGATGTTGTACCACTTGACATAGGTGGGACTATCTTAGGGAATCCATATTTATATGATTGAAAGGCTATATTCTATCATCATGAGAACAAGTATCATCTTTTCAAAGGTGGGACAAAATATATCGTCAGATCACATCACAAGAAAATGAATTTATCTCTTGTCAGTGCAGGTCAAATGAAGAGGATGGTAAATGCTAGTAAGAACTTTGTATTGTTGACGATTAAAGATAAAGATACTTGTGAATTTGAAGCTTTCTCGATGTGATTCTAAACTTACGTATGATTTAGTTGATGTTGTTAATACTTATGGAAAGATGTTTTAGGAACCTAAAGGGTTACCTCCAATAAGAGGAATCCAACATGAGATTGAGTTGCAATAGGATGCCCCACATCTGAATGTTGGAATGTACAAAATGTCAGTCTTGGAGAATGTAGAGATCAAAAGACAATTATAAGAGTTGCTTGACAAAGGGGTCATCGTACCTAGTAAATCTCCTTGTAAGTTTCCTATTGTTTTGGTTCCAAAGAAGGATGCACCATGGTGCATGTGTGTGGATTTTCAAGCTTTGAACAAGATCACGACAAAAAATTGTTATCATCTTCCCCGTATTGATGATTTGCTAGATCAGTTAAAGTATGTTTTTTATTTTACCAAACTAGACTTGAGAAGCGGTTATCACCATATAAGGATTATTGAAGGTGATATTTGGAAGATTGCTTTTAAGACAAAACAAGGTTTGTTTGAATGGTTAGTAATTCCTTGTGAGCTTTGTAATGCACCTACTACTTTCATGAGGGTGATGAACGATGTATTGTGTCCATTTATTGATGATTTTGTCATAGTCTACTAAGATGATATTTTGTTTTTCAGTAAGACTCAAGAATAACATGTAAAGAATGTAAGGCAAGTGCTAAATGTTTTGAAAACATAAAAGTTGTATTTGAAAATGTCAAAATGTGAATTTGGAAAAACATCTTTGGTATACTTAGGTCATATTGTAGGGGGTGGTGAATTGAGAATATATCCCTCCAAAGTAGAAGTTATTGTAAAGTGGCCTAAGCCTAATAATGTAACAAAAGTTAGAAGTTTTTTGGGAGCATCCCACTACTGGAGAAAGATTATTGCTAACTTCTCATCTATTGCAACACCATTACATGCTTTGACAAGTGTGAAACAATTTTTTTAGTGGGGAGGCAAACAACAGAAAGCCTTTGATGCATTGAAAGAGAGGATCAATACAACACCAATTCTAACACTTCCAAATCTCAATTTTTTTTTTGGAATTCAGATTGATGCAAATGAATATGCTATGGAAGCAGTGTTGATGCAACATGGTAAGCCAATATGTTGTCATTATGAGACTTTTTCTAATGCATTAATTAACTATCCAACCTATGACAAGGTGTTGTATGCTCTAGTTCAAAATGTGAAGGAATGGAAACACTATTTGATGGGAAAAGAAACAAGTATTCATACTGACCATCAACCTTTGCAATATATTCAATCACAGACTAAGCTACAATAAACAAGGCATTTTAGGTGGATGGGATTTTTACAAAAAATTCATTTGGTCATGAGGTATAAGAAAGGAATTTATAATAAAGCTGTAGATATGTTATCTAGACCTAGATTCAATGCATCTATCTTTCTTAAGCATAATTAAGTCATGCATGATAGTTATATTGAAAAATATGCTATAGATGAAGACTTTAAAGATGTATATGTAGCTTTATGTCAAGGAAATCATGTTAAAGAGTTCGATTATTATGTTCATAACAAGTTATTATATCATCTTCGCAAGTTGTGTGTTCCACGGGGTGAAAGAGTTAATGTCATAAGAGAAGCCCTCATTTCTCTTATTGCTGGTCACTTTCGTGTAGGAAAAATAATTTCTCAACCGCAGAGGTATTATTATTGGCCTCGTACGAATGAAACTATGTCAAGGAATGTAAGAGGATGTTTTATGTGCGCTACTAGTAAGCGAAGTATCAAGAAATTGGGTTTGTATACTCCACTTCCTATTCCTTATCGTCCTTGGGAAAGTATTTCTATGGATTTTGTAGGAGGATTACCTATGTCTAGAAAAGTTCCTGGTTATTTATATGTTGTGGTGGATCGATTAAGAAAAATGTGTGTCTTGATGCCTTGTGAGAAATAGGTAACAACTGAATAAACTACACAAATGTTCTTTCAAAATGTATGGGTTCACTTTGGGTTACCCACTTATATTATATCTAATCGAGAAGTTTTGGTCAAGTTTGTGGGAAATCATTGACACAAAATTGAAAAATAACACAACATTTCATCCACAAACTGATGATCATACATAGGTAGTGAATAGGACAATAATGCATCTACTACATGGATACTGTGGTAAGCATCATAAACTTTGGGATGAAAATTTGCATTATATCCAACATGGCTACAATCGTGCCAAGCATTCATCAACTTAGACATCTCCATTTGAAGCATGTTATAGATATTTGCTAAAGTCTCCTTTGGAGTTTACATATGCAAGGATATTGTAGTGGATGGACATAGTGATGTGGATAAAACCAAGTGATTCATAGAAGAAATCCAATTGGTGCATCAAACAATACAAGGATTGTCAAAAAAGAGTCAGGTCAAGTACAAATATAGGCATGATAAGCATTGAGTTGATCATGATTTTCAAGCGGGATATCAAATATGGTTGTATATCAGCAAGGAAATACTACAAGGTGAAGGTAAAAAACTAGAACCAATCAAGTATGGTACTTTCAAGATTGTGGAAAAGATTGGTAATAATGCTTTAGATTTTCCACCTTACATGCAAATTTATTCTGTTGTGAATGTGGAAAACTTGAGGTTGTATGAGCCTCCTATGATCGTTGATCAAGAAGAGAATGTTCAAATTCCATCTATAGAAGAATTTTCTCCTGAACAGTTAGATGAACTGAAAGAAGAAACAATTCTTGATAGGAGAATAAGAACTTCATGCAGAGGCAATGTGGAGTATCTTCGTGTGGGGATCAAAGGTACCTATACAAGTAAATCACGGTGGACAGAGATCTGGAAAGTGAGGGAGTTGTATCGTCACTTACTTGTTGAGTAAAAACAAAGTTTTGGTGGTCCAAAAGTTTTCAGTGGGGAGCAATGATTTAGGGGATCTAGAAAATTCTCAAAAACCAAAGTGCTCAAATTATCCTAAAACCAATGCCAAATCATAGATCTCGTTGCGATGATTCCAATGACGCTTGAATCACGTAAATCTGACACCTTATTAGCAAGTTATGGCGTTTTGAAGTTTTGGCCAAATAATAAAAAAATCAACTTATAGGGTATGAATGTTTGTGTGATAGTTTGTACGCTAACGTGGCAGTCGATGATTGGTGGTACAAATGGGTAGACTGACTAATCGTAGAAGGGCATGTGGTGTTGATGTCGACAGTACAATATTGAGGTGGCCTAATCATAGGCTGCCACATGGGGCAATCAGAGGGCACCACGTGGGCCTATGAAAGGCTTCAAGTGGCCTTGATTTTTGTGCCAAAATATGTTGATCGAATCAGCCTCCATAAGATTCGAACCACTAACCTCCTGTCCACGAAACCAACGTCTGACTAATTGGGCTACATTATGGCTTATTAAATGGTAGGAAAATGTTTTAATTTATTGTCATAATAATTGGAGAATGGAATTAAAATGGTTGACCGGTTTGACACTTGGTTATATGGCATATACGTGACCAACGACAGGTGTTACAGGTTGAGGCGACATAAACAGTAACGTGCTTGGTTGTATGGGACTCCACATGATTGGAGCTATCGGAACAGGCACAAAGTTATGGTTCAACACCAACACAGATAGGTGTTACGTCGAGGGTTATATGATGGCGACATGACTCGAGGCACGGTCGACGGTTCGTGTTAACCGCCAATGATCGATCACCAAATATGAATAGTGCACGGACTGCTCAGAGGTTATAATTATTATTTTTATTTAATATAATCAATAAACAACACAATCGTCGAGGCATTGAGCTATTCGAACCCATGACCAACGCCTGCACCCAACCAATTAGGCTACGATCCCATATTGTTGAATCTTTTGCAGAACAAAGCCTTTTTGTATAATTGTTTGATAGTCCTATGTTGTAAGGGGGTGTTTTTCTCATTTTTAAGCCTTTTTGAGATCCGGGAGAGCCTAAATGGGGGTTTTTGAGCTTTTTGAACAATATGGAAGTGTTATTTTTTCAGTCCGAAGCCGATAAATTGATGTATCAAGCACTTGATCATTTTAATAAAGTGGTCGCCACGGGAAGTTGGACCCAGAGACGTAGCCCAAGATGGGTGAACTCTGTTACCAAGTTGTGTCTTGTCCATGTTGTGCTTTTATCCTCTTTGTTCTGTAATTTTCTTCAATTTTACTTGTGTTTATGTATTTTTGCAATTATGATGTGTTGCACAAAGAGACATAAACTAGCTTGAAAATTGTTCAATAATATCATCACTTTTGTTTTTTGGATCAAATTTGGTATCAGAGCATGGTTGTGTGAAGGTTTGATAGGATTTGCATGAATTTAAAAAAAGAAAGGAGCTAAAACCCGTACTTCGCCTAAAAAAAGAAGGGGGGGCAAAGATCTAGTGCTAGACCTTCTAAACCTTGCACCTATTGTTTCTTGAGAACATGAGTAGATTCTTACAAATTGTTGGCATATGACAATGAAATAACAAAACATTTCTAATATTTTGAGAGAAATCGATTCACCGCTAGACCCACAGGAGGCAAGAGAGTTTTTTACACTAGATTTCAGGGCTTTCTTGTTTCAATTTTTCCTACTTCTAGTTAAAGGAGGGGAAGAACACATAGTATTTTTAGCACATCTAAAGAGGAAGGAGAAGAAGAGGGGGGTTTGAATTCCTCCTCATCCTCTGTTCCCTTCTTTCTTTTCTATAAGAGGGGTTTTTTCAGTATCCTTGGATGAATACTTTTCCTCAACAAATTAATTAATATTCTTTGGACACACTTGATTTAGGAATAATTGATCGAATTGGGCCTCATCACCCATAACTTTTGCCACTCGAGAGACTTCAAACCTTCATATCTACTACTGAAGAAAGGATGTTGATGAGATTCAGGCTTGCTAGCATGCTTCCTCTTAGTCAATTTTTTCTTGTGTTTCCTCGAAACTAGCTTGAATGCTCCTTTCTCATCATTAATATGAGAAGATGACGAAGGATTAAAAGAAAGCTGTGAAGTTGGAGCCTTAGGACAATGTCCATACTTAGTATAATAATTACATTTAAAGGAACTTGTTCATAATCTAGTGTCTGAATATGGGATCGATTGTCCAAGTTAAGCTGAATAATCTCAGGAAGGCCCTTTGAAAAATTCATTTCAACATAAATTATGGCACTGGAGAAGCTATTCTCCTTATCCATGTCACTAGAAATAAATCGGCCCAATTTATATCCTATAGCCTTGAAAATATCTTTACCCTAGAAAAGAAGGGGAATATATGACAATCTGATCCACACTAGTGTATAAGAAATTTCCATCATGGGGTTAAAATATAGAGACTAGTAGGTGAAAAACATTCCTATAGTGTCCATGAAAAAAGGTCTATATTTGTAGATCTGATGTCTATCCTCCTTGTTTTAAAAAAGAAAAGAATAATAACTGCTTTCGTGATAGAAAATACCAACGAGCTCATGATTTACCCAATTAACAGAGATTCATTCTAAAACATAATTATATTTAGGGAAAGGGCCAATTAACCTACCAACCAACCATCTTTCTTTCAATATAGTCACATTCTTCTTCACAAAGGAGAAAATTCTGAAATCACGAGAGGGAATTGATTCCACCTTTTGAACATATCTACTTATAAGACCCATTGAACAAGTAATGATCTCAACCACTCAAGAACTAGAGAAACACCACTAGATCATAATATGGTAACAAGAAAGACCCCAATGAGATTGGAACACATGGAACAAGAAAATAATTGTCAAGCTGATAGTAAATTGAGCTAGCTGAAAATCAATACAAACCCTAATTCAATGGCAAAAAACTCCAAAGCTATCATGAAGACTGAAAAAATCTGCTCTTAGCCACAAATGAAACTCTAATGTACAACAAAAAATGTTCAACACAAAGGATAGGAACAACAACCGCTAGAAAACACTAGCTTCTCACTCTCAGGTCTTCAATTCCATTACTTTCCTAAGATAGTTGACAAACTTATTTATAAGAGGAAAAATATGCTTAAATTTTATGTGAATCTAATTAAATTATATTTATCAAGCGGTTCACTATATATATATATATATATATATATATATATATATATATATATATATATATATATATATATATATATATATTGTAAGTTAGACATCTTTGTATTACAAAAAATGTACGGAGATTACATGTTTCGAGGGATTTAACCAGCAAGATACAAGATTGCACTAGAAGTAAAAGAGGCTGGTTATCACAAAATTGTGGCAAGTTGATGCAGGGGCATTAGACACTAGCCAACAATGTAGGAGGTTTTGTCCACATGTTGTGGCTAGGAGGGTTCGAAATCCATCGAATTGTAACAGCTAGGTGTCAATACCTCAGCTGACTGTTTTTATTTAGATTAGTTAGAGTCCATAGGAGTCGAATAGGTTTGGATTCGATCTATCTATCTTGTTTCAGTTAATTGAATAATTGTAATTAGGCTTTTGGTTTTCCTAAACGGTCCTCACAGAGGAACCGAATAGACAAATGTTCATGTATATAAATGTAATCCCTCGGATGTATATAGGGGAGAGAGGAGGAGGAAAGGAGATTTTTCTGCAATAAAATCTGTGTATCAAACAATTGCTTCCAGTTAAATGAATTTCAGTCCTGTTGATTATCCAACTGTATTGAATCGTTATTTGTGAAGAAATTGTTTAACTCTGAGGCGATTGAACACTGGTCTGTGTGAAATCGTGAACAGGGTTGTGGCATAATTGCCGCGTTTCTCTGGTTATTTTTCTCTCGTGAATTATCCGAACGAACTCTGTGAATTAAATCCCAAGTGCATGCGAAGTCTGTATAGAAAAGCATGGTCGTTGGACTCTGTTCAATGGTGGAAATCCCGCTAATAAAGAGATAAATTTGTTTTATTGTTAATTGAAATTCCTAACCGGAGTCAGACCCTGAGTTAAAGAGTTAAAGGATAGCGGAGCCCGACTTAGACCCTGGTCAAGCACTGTTTCAAAACCGCGAGTGGAGTTGTTAAACCACCCTGCCCATATCGCACCGCTTTTGCAGGTTGAGTGGTTTTCCTGGTTGGGGAGAGATTCCATTGAACGATGGACACATAGCACACGGTGGGACTGCGAAAACCGCTTTTCCGAGCGCCATCGCACGTTAACGTTCGTACTAGGAGGCGAAGCGATATAGCTGGACACCGTCGATCTGGGGGGATGTCATCGGACGGTGGTCGTTTGATAGAGATGCGCGAAGGATAACCAGGTACGGTGTGCATTTGATTGGCTATTGATATATATGTGGGGCCCAGAGCGAAAGTTTTATTACAAAGTTGTTTGTTTAAAAAGAAAGCGTCGGGTATTAATACGAAGTCGTGAAAGGTTAAACATTTGTTATAAGGTTTGGTGATGAAATAAAAGCTCGGGAGATATTTTAAATTACAAAGTTTGTTGGTTATGTTTATTTATCAAATTCCTCGAATTTGATAAACAAACGCAAAGAAGTTGGGAAGACCACGTGGCGAAGAATTAAGTTAATTATGGGGAAAATGCTGACAGAGCGATTGTAGCAGACCAACTCTCCTTAGGGTCAAATTCAGTTTTGTTGCGTCACAAGTAGGACCACCTACTCTTGTGAAGAAAACCAGATGACCATCTGAATAGTTTATATCATCAAAAAAATAACAGAAGGGCATAAGCCTCAAAATGACTTGAGTCGCAAGGGAAGCCTAAGCAATGCCAAGTGCTACTTGTTGGGGTTATCTTTGCCATGTTTGAGCTCAGGAGGATCTTCCCATTCCACTGGTGCTAGTCCATAGTAGTCCTCATCATCATGTGGAGGGTGCTTAGTTGGCGGAGGGTGCCCAACTGGTGGATGGTACATTACTCGTAAAGAGTGCCCATCTAATGGTTGGTGCATTGTAGGTGTTGATAACAACGAGGGATGCTATCATCAAATTGTTCAGTGCCCTGGCTGTGCCAAGGAGGGAGAGGCAACTTGCCTCTGCCTTTGCTTCCTTGACGAGGTCTGCCACACTCGCTCACCATAACGACTGTGAAGGGATGCTATAACCAATGTTTCTACCTTCTATTGCCCATGCTTATGACACTCTTAACATTCTCTATAAGCAAACCATTACTGCCATCAAGTGGTTGTGTGTACCAAAACCTGATGGGCCATAAATGTTGAATCAAGAGGAGTTTGCCACCATCACAATCTCTTAAATTGTGGACAAACAATAGGATAGGCTCAAGACACTATTATCCCCTCAAAGCATTGGCTTTGAACACATTAATCATAAAGGTAATTAATACAACTCTTTACCATCTGGACACCCTAATTTGGGGTTTAATAAATAATTTTTTAACTAAATATATATATATATATATATATATATATATATATATATATATATATATATATATATCTAAAACACTAATTAATCCTTCATATAAAACACTAATTAATCCTTCATCAAATAATAAATATAATGATATTTTTTAACAAATATTTATTTTCCCTAAAATAACTAAAAAATTACATTACAAAATAATAAATAAAATAATTAAGAAATATTAGAACCGACATTATGTTGTATTTAACCATTATCTAACCATTTAGTATTCATCCATCCTCGCTGAGATTTAATGAAAATCCGCTAAGTATCCCAATTCCTCTCTCGGTTTTAATGAAATCTTGGTTGGTGGCTAGTTTTACAGAGCTTCTAGCTTTCGCCACCATAATTTATAGAATCTGTCATTGATGGCGCCTGCGCAAAGGTTATCTGGAATGCAAATGCAGGTTCTGAGTCTATAAAGAGGATTCTTGCGAGCAGCCCGAACCAAAGACTTCCCTCATCGATGCAAAGTGGAGCCAATCGTATCGGCAGAATTCAGAAAAAAATGCAAAGTCCGTAGGTAAAAAGGATTTCACCTACATCGAGTATTTGCTCTATAGAGGCAATAAGCATTTTGAGCTCTTGAAGACCGCTACTTTAGGTTTATCGGTTGTTGAGGTCAGATGTTTTTTGTTTTATGTTTTCTGGGTGATTGAATTTGATTTGCTGTAAACTGCAGTTGGCCTAGGGTTTTCAGGGTTTTGGATTTGGGGTTCTTCAGAGAGAAAGTTGTATTGGTACGGCGGGTTCCGAGGGGCAGAACAGGGTTCTCGCTAAAATCCGATTCTGAATGAAGGATCAGGCACGAGACCCTAACCTCAGTTCTTTATTTATGCCTACATATCCGAAGCTGTAATTTTAGGCTATGACTGTTGTCAATAACCCTAAACATACCGAAAGTTAATAAAATTGCCCTAGAGGCAATTTGAATTTTTATTGTTTTCTGAAGTGGGCAATGCCCTGGACACCTTGGAAGAAAGCAATAATATATTTATTTATTTATTTAGCAGGCTTCTTTTATTTTGTTCCAATGACTTTTTTTTTGTAGTTGTTATCCTGTTTGGCTTTTGTTGAAAATTGAAAATTAGGTGTACAAAACCACAAATATGATGCACATGAACTGCCACTGTTGCATTATCTACACTTCATTTATTTAGTTTTTAAATATCAAGCTTGCTATCTTTAGAAGAGACATTTAGGTGAACGAAACCCAATTGATTTATGAGCTCAGTTTCTTGAACAGAGCTTAACCATATGCCATTTTTTTGAACCCCAGCCCATAAACAAAATAATAATCAGGCTTATAATGGTCAGTTCAAGCACTTTCAGTGCTTAGACCTTGCGGGTATAGATGTTGCTAATTTTGTGCTGCCAGTAGAGCTAACTACTGCATCTGTGACTGGTTGGAAGTCTTAGTGACCTTGATGGCTGACGGATGTTGTGCATGTCCTGGGTGAATTTGGCATAGTAGATACCCATCTGTTGTGACACCTAAGCCAAAGGTAGGCCACTTTCTTATCGAGGGGTCATTTATCAATCAAAGAAAAAGAAAAGTAATCAAAATGTGTCATGAGAAACGCATGGTTATTTTAATTGCACCAAAATTGTCTTTAGTGTGTCTCTTTCCCAAAGCAGAGATGAAATCAATCCTATCCTGAGTTGGTTGAAACATGTTACATTTTAAGCTGCATTTGTTTTGGCTTAGGGACATTTCTCAAAGAAGAAAGACAGTAAGAGCAGAAACAGTTGAAAATTGAAAGCAACAACCAGAGAATACTAGTCCCCGTTGTATTTATGGTATTTGGTGATTGATGGTATTTGGGAACACGTGTACAACATTATGTATTTACATCAAAGAAAATATTCATGATATCCAAGACCAAAATGGAAACTCAGCTTCCCAACCCCGGGGTTCCAAGCACTGCTAAATGAGTTGTGCATTTATGGACTATTTGCAATTGTAATGATTCATTTAAAAGAAAATAGATAGCCTAATTTCACAAAAATGTAAGCTTAAATCTGTTCTAAAATCCAAGGAAATAAATCAACAAAAGGACATACAACAAAGGCACTAGTCTGCCACTCCTTTTCATTTGGTTCACATTACTTCGCTATGCTTTTTCATTTGGTTCACATTAATTTGCAATGTTTGACATTTATTAACAAATCTCTCATATCTCCAAGACACATCTCGAGAGTCAATATAGAAAATGTATTTTTGGTGGAATTTCATTATGGATCCTGTCTTGAATGCTTAATTCCTCTCATTATAAGCATGCATTCTCATTTCCCAAACTCGAATGAAGTTGCACAATTATTTATTTTCCTCAAGGTTGTTATTAAAATATAGAATAAAACAATAGTGGCAATGGATAGTATTTCAATTTTTAATGTCCTAGTTTTCTAGTCAATCCAAGAGAAAAAGACACTAAGTGTGCTTGATAAGTTTCAACATGAAAACATGATGACCATTCCAGTAAACTAGAAATCAACTCATTGTAATTGGTCATGGTACAAGTTAGGTGACCTTCCATCACTACATTTTCAACAAGGTTCTGGTGCAATTCACATTTTTGGGCTCTGCTAGTTCAATGAATGGAGATGAGGGAAAATATGGTCTTTGATTCCCTCAAGAATGATCCTCCTTACCTCGGTGTCATTCTTGTTATGCTGGATCAACTGTTGGGCATCTTGAGGTGGCACTATTTGCTGCTTCAAACTTGAGCACCTTGTTATCTTTCAACACTGATATTTGCTCCTTCCATGAGTAGAAGTTCGAGGAATGCCATACACTATCCAAAGAATTGCTTTGCTCTTCAAACTCTAGTGCATGGCTTATGTTTGATCTGCACTGTCCACTAAATGGTCAATCTGGTGCTGGTCTTTAAATTGATCTTTTTGCTCTGGCACCATGTTACTTTTACCGAGATACAAGTTTCTTAACAACTTATAAGTAGCAAAATAAACATCTGAGATAAAAATACAATCCCACAAATTGACATGTTTGTTTACTTTGGAAACCTAACAAGGAAACCCTGCTTCCTTGGTTGTGGTATTTTTATTGTTTGTTCTTGAGCAATTGGATCTATTACAAATCAATCTGTCTTTATAAACAGAACTACCAAATTTTCATAATGATACCCTGTCATGTATAAATTTCCTTATTAAAAATAGGCTACAATTGGGGGAAATTTTTTCTATCAGCTCTCTCCGGAGCGTATTTCCTATCTCAATTCCTCTGGCATATCCCAGCTTTGCCATGCCTCTTCCTCTAGCTTTCTGGCTTTATCTCCTTGTTGCTGGAAAAGTTCTCATTTTTGGGTTTGCAGGGCTCCCTCGTTGTTGAATGGGATACTTTTATCAAAATTTGGGTTTGCAGGGCTTCTTCGTTGTTGAATGGGATACTTTTATCAAAAATCGCTAGTCTAGCAGGCTTTATTTCAAAAATGAAGAAGATTCTATCGGATGGAGATAAAACACGTCTACAGGGCAGGTCACTACCAGTCAGGCCTATGCTTCCATTTATGCTTCCTCCCTTGACCAGAAGGACATTTGGTGGCACAAGAAGATCTGTGCATGGACCTTACCGCCAAAGCACAGATGTTTTGTATGGCTTGCCCTGGAGATGCGAATTCTCAGCTGGGATAACTTGTCTTGCAGGAGTTTCTTGGGTCCTAATGTCTGTTATCTCTGCCTGAAAGGGCCTGAATTGGTAGATCCCATTTTCTTCAAATGCACCTCTTCTGCTCTTTGGTGTGATGATTTATCTTCTCTCAATAGACAGGCTGATGGTCTTCATCTTTCCTTTGAATCTTGCCTCCACTAGTGGGATATAAAGATGGCTATTTACAAATCTCTGCCTGTCTTCATTGCCCGGGGAATATGGAACTCCACAACAAGCTTTTAATTAATTGAGTTAATGTCTCTGAATTATTGATGTTGCTGCATTATTTAAGTATTGTTAGCCATACAAGCTTTTAATTAATTGAGTTAATGTCACTGAATTATTGATGTTGCTGCATTATTCAAGTATTGGTAGCCATATAAGATATGGAATATGAACACTTATGCACCGTATTATAATGGGCGTAGACATTTTAACTATTATTTTATTTATGTTTCTTTTAAATTATCACAATTTAACTATCCTATCGGCCTCTCTTTGCACCTTTTGGGGCAACTTCTAATTTATCTGTTTGAAAAAAAAATAGACAACTAAAAGCAGGATTGCCAACCCAAATACGGTTGTGCTTCAACTCTTATTTCAATAAATGGGGCTGTTAGCAATAATCGTGCCATCCCAGCACTGCTTAGCTGCGTCAGGCCGTGTACTCTTTTTCAACTCACAACAACCATCATAACTATCTTAACTCAGACTAGAACAACAAAGATATGAATCTCCTGGACTTCTTCCATACACATGCAAATGTTTTTGAGATTACAAACAAATGCTAAATGTCACTGCCATTTCTCTCCTGATCATTGCGACTTATGATGAAGATACAATCACCATAATTCCATACACATGCAAATGTTTTTGAGATTACAAACAAATGCTAAATGTCACTGCCATTTCTCTCCTGATCATTGCGACTTATGATGAAGATACAATCAACATAATTTAAGTCCAATATTTATGTTCCCCACACAGCCTTATGCATTCAAGTCGAATTAAATTCCTGAAGCTTCTGGAGGTTTGTCCAGCACCGAAAGGACTATGGAAGCACTTGAAGACTCAGAAATCGATGTTTCAGAGGTTTGCATGCACTTCTCAGATTTGTCGAGCAGCAGAAGGAATGGATTGTCAAATGCTTTCTGACTGCCTCAGCCTGGCATAAAGAGATTGAGATGTCAGAGATTTGCTAAGAACTGGAGGGAATCTGGAATCGAGGTTTTGGAGGTTTGTCAAACACCCAAAGGAATCTGGAAGTGCTTGCAGACTCTTGCACAGTTCGAGATTCAGGTGTCGAAGGTTTGTCAAACACCCAAAGGAATCTGGAAGTGCTTGCAGACTCTCGCAGCATGAGAGATTGAGGGATTGGAGGTTTGTCAAACACCCAAAGGAATCTGGAAGTGCTTGCAGACTGCCACATTCTCTGAGATCAATGTCTTGGAGGTTTGTCAAACACCCAAAGGAATCTGGAAGTGCTTGCAGACTGCCACACTCTCTGAGATCAATGTCTTGGAGGTTTGTCAACCACCCAAAGGAATCTGGAAATGCTTGCAGACTCCCGCACCATGAGAGATTGAGGGATTGGAGGTTTGTCAAACACCCAAAGGAATCTGGAAGTGCTTGCAGACTCCCGCAGCATGACAGATTGAGGGATTGGAGGTTTGTCAAACACCCAAAGGAATCTGGAAGTGCTTGCAGACTCCCGCACAGTTCGAGTTTCAGGTGTCGAAGGTTTGTCAAACACCCAAAGGAATCTGGAAGTGCTTGCAGACTCCCGCAGCATGAGAGATTGAGGGATTGGAGGTTTGTCAAACACCCAAAGGAATCTGGAAGTGCTTGCAGACTCCCGCACCATGAGAGATTGAGGGATTGGAGGTTTGTCAAACACCCAAAGGAATCTGGAAGTGCTTGCAGACTGCCACACTCTCTGAGATCAATGTCTTGGAGGTTTGTCAAACACCCAAAGGAATCTGGAAGTGCTTGCAGACTCTCGCACAGTTCGAGACTCAGGTATCGAAGGTTTGTCAAACACCCAAAGGAATCTGGAAGTGCTTGCAGACTGCCACACCTTCTGAGACCAATGCGTTGGAGGTTTGTCAAACACCCAAAGGAATCTGGAAGTGCTTGCAGACTCCCGCAGCATGAGAGATTGAGGGATTGGAGGTTTGTCAAACACCCAAAGGAATCTGGAAGTGCTTGCAGACTCCCGCACCATGAGAGATTGAGGGATTGGAGGTTTGTCAAACACCCAAAGGAATCTGGAAGTGCTTGCAGACTGCAACACTCTTTGAGATCAATGTCTTGGAGGTTTGTCAAACACCCAAAGGAATCTGGAAGTGCTTGCAGACTCCAGCAGCATGAGAGATCGAGTGTTTTGAGGTTTGTCAAACACCCAAAGGAATCTGGAAATGCTTGCAGACTCCTGCACCATGAGAAATCGAGGGATTGGAGGTTTGTCAAACACCCAAAGGAATATGGAAGTGCTTGCAGACTCACGCACCGTGAGAGACAGAGTTCTTGGAGGTTTGTCAAACAACCAAAGGAATCTGGCAGCGACATCATGCATACTTTTAAGAGTAGGTGTTTCAATGACCGAAGATGACAAAATTCTTCTGGCAACGATTTGAGTTCACTGCTCTCAACCACAATCTTTTCGATGTGCATCAACTGCCCAATGGACTTTGGAAACTTCGAAAGTGTAGGAGCATAAATCTTTAACTCGCGCAACGCCAGAGGTGCCTGAAACGCGGCGTTCATCTTTGCATTTAAGATATGATCATTTTTCATCTATAAAATGCTCGGTATACTAATAGCAACAGTTATCTACAATAAATCAGACAAAAGAGAAAAAACAAAGAACGAGCTTTGACCTGAGACTCTGCTCGCCAGAGTGTTTTCAATTTGTTTCCGCCCACTTCTAAAACTCTTATATTCTTCATGGCAATCCAGGAAGGCAGGCAAGTGTAGGGACAGTTGTTCCAGCGTAACCATTTCAAGTTTGGCGACTGAACCCTCCTCAATATGCTTTTTAAATTACCATCTTCTGTTGCAACAAGTTGTAAGTTCCTGAAACAAAATGGTGTAGTGTCCATCAGCTTCCTCGGACAGTTCCTAAAACAATATTGTGTAGTGTCCAGCAGCTTCCTCAGACAGTTTCTTTTGCAGCAACTTTTGAACCATGACCATTTTTCAAAAGGGATCTCATATTCATGGTAATCAATATTGAGGCGAGGAACCGTCCTAATACCGCGCACCTCCGTTATTACCTGCTTGTTACAAACAAACAACAAACAAATGAAAAAGAGTAACAACATCTCTTTCTCCTTCTGTTGAACAGAGAAACCTTAAAGTTGTATCAGAATTTCAAACACTTACAGAACATTGTTGCCACAAACCATCAATGTGGTTGGTTGGTCGCCAAAGATGACGCAACTGATTTTCTTCATCCGCAATTTCTCTTCCCAAATCTCGCAGCTGATCGTGCATTTTTATGGTATTTCCATCCACGTCGACAAGGCACTTTCCCTGGAGATTTAGAAAGCCCATCAAACCATTCCAACCTGATCCATCCCATATTCGGACGGCCATATGCCTGTCTTCTCCAATGAAATAACACGCAATGTCTACGAATATTTGTTTTTCTTCTGCCCCCAATGCATCATAACTTATCTTCAGCCTCTCTCGAATCTCACTGGGAAGTTTGACTTGGCGAAGTTTATCCAATTGGCCTTCCCAATCAGATTTGTCAGTCATTCCACAAACAAGTGCCCCAAGCACTCTCAAAGACAAAGGCAGTCCACTGCAGGCCTTGCAAAACTCATCTACCAGATATTCGAAACCTAGTGCTGGATAAGGCCGAAAGAAGGCATACGAGCAGAAGAGCTGCCGGGAGTGTTGCTCATCCAGACCTGTTAACCCATAGATTGACGAGTCTGGTATTTCTGAACGTCTTAGAACATCCTTGGAGCGAGATGTAACCAATATTAAGCTATCGGAATGTAAAAAGTCCTTTACTGGCAAAAGTGCTTGCAACTGATCTACATGATCTACATCGTCTATAACTATTAGAACATGCGAAGATAAAAGGTGGCTTTTGAGTTTTTGTATGCCTTCCTCAATGCTATCTATTTGTGCAGTAATATTAGTCAAACCCTTCAGAAGTTTTCTCTGCAAGAAAATTAAAGATTCTCGACTTGCAATCTCTCTGACATCATATAAGACGCAGGATTGCTTGAAATCACAACTCTTCCGGTTGAAGAGCTCTTTGGCAAGCGTTGTCTTGCCAACTCCACCCAACCCAACAATCCCCACAATCCGAGCCTTGTCATTCTTCTGTCGCTGCACCATGTTTTCAAAATCTTCTACTTTTGACTGCAGACCAGTTGGATGAGCAGCCACATACAAGGCCGTCTTTCTGCGCTTTCTGCTGTTTTTAAGCACGCATTCCACGACCTTCTCCAACAGCCTCACCTGGTCACTGGAAATTGGCAACCAAACAAAACAAAACAAAACAAACAAAATCCCCTTTTTATTGTAAAATTTAATACAAAACGTGAAGTGTATATCAGTGCCAATTAGATTAATAATACGGAAGGGAGAGTTAAGAGTTCCAACCCATTATAGGCGTCGAGTTCGAAACCGACTCTGTAGGAGACTTCTTTGAGCGCATTTCTCCAGTTTTCAAGAGTTTGGTGGTCGTATCTGCGTGTCTGTTCATGTTTAGCAAGGGCTTCAGCATACCGTCCATCTTTGACCCATCGAGGCTCAGAAGGCTTCACTTTATAAAATACAGGAATTATGATATCCTCAGAATTTTTCCATATGAGAACCAACTCATCGAGACACCATCTCGAGTCGGCATATCCAGGCGAGAAAATGATGATGTGGACATAGGCGCTTCTGATGGCGCCTTCGATTTGAGGATCTATCAACTCTCCCGCCTGCAATTCTTCCCTGTCGAGGAAGGGTTGCAACCCACGTGCATGAAGGTCACGGTAGAGATGGGCAGCAAAGGAGTTTTTAACATCGGGACCCCGATGACTTATAAAGACATCGAAGTTATAGTTTGGATAATTATTGGAGGTGGAGGGCGTATCGATCACTGGGGAAATAAGGGTGGGCGTTTGCAGGTCTGCCATTGAAGACAACTGCAATTAAGAAGGAAAATACAGAGTGATAGATTAAGAAGTGCAAAGTAAGAAAGCGAACACAGAGGGGTGGATTACGGAGGTATTTTGGTCCTTCCAAGTTGAAATCAAAATCTTCGTTATGGCACTCACGCATCTCATCTATAAAACAACATGGCAATGAGATCCAGCAAGGAGGCACGCCGTAGGCGCACTATGGGGGTTGGTGCAACATGGAATCCAAAAGTAGTAAAGATTCCAGTATCTTCTATTTTTTTTTCATTGCTTTAATTTGTACAGTTTCAGAAAGAATTCCTTCCTCCCAGTATATCTCGAGTCCACCTCAATGATTTTAAAAAGAATAGTAGTTGAGAGTGTTTGGTTTCTTCATGGTCAAACCAGACTTGTGGGTGCCCTTCAAATAGGAAAAGTAGGTTATAAGAGTTTGGTGTATTCTGGGGTCAACCTGTGTTTTGGTAAGAGTGCCGCAATTTACATAAAATAATTCTGCTTATTGGAGAGAGAATCGGTATCTAACTATTAAAAACATGGACGGTGAGACGGGACCATTAGCGATCATTTGTTTTGTGAGAACACAACATCACACACATTAATAAACATTAAACGGATAAGCATGGATGTACATACGAAATGATCAAACAGATAAGCAAGCAATAAACTAGGAACTATTCGAAAAGATATATCAATGATATGGGATGCATTCAACTTGGTTCCAAGTTCTTTCCAAATGAATGGTTAATTTAATGGAATTCATTTTTATTAAGTTCTTTCCAAATGAATGGTTAATTTTATGGGACTCATTTTTATTAATCGCTATTGCATAGGGATAAAAAGATGATTTTTGTATAGGCACGAATAATGTTTTGTTTTTAGTATTAAATTGTGAGATTGAATTTATTATTTTAGGGATGTAAATTTAATGTGTTTTATTCATGTAGTTTTCAGAGTTAGATATATCTAAACCTAGATTGGGAGGGAAATCAATGACATTTAGAAGTAGGAAGTTTAAACAAGATGAGGTGAGGTGTATGAAGTTTGTTTCTAATAAATAAAGTTTGTTTATATATATATATATATTTAATTGAAGGATTATATATTATTGTTGTAGAAACTATGTTTGATTAATAAATTTTTATTATGGACAAATTCTAAAGTTTTTAGAAGACAATCTATTATCATGAACAAATTCTAAAGTTTTTAGATGACAATATACAAAAATATCATGACCAATATCAATTTGTGTTTTTGCATTATGCATCTTCTCATCTCCTAATCAAGATTATGTTTTGAATGGATTTTTTTTATGTAAACAATGGTCAAAGAAAGATTAAATGAACATCTTACTTCAAGATTAGGAAACATGGTACTTAAGGCCAACTTGGCATTTCCTAGCACTAACCTAAATAATTATTGATATGATCCAACCATAAGTTTTAGCAAGGAGATGTTACAAATTTTGCTAAAGTACATAGATAACGATGCTATACATAATAATGGAGAAATATCCATTGCATTGCTCCTCAACAATCAAAATTTCCTAGTGGCACTATGCCAACCACCACCTCCACCTCATTTTATCTTATAACAGAGTAATGCAAAGGGAGTAAATTCTTGTAAAATCTTGTTGAGAAGACATGCATTCATGACTCTTCTCATGTCATTGTCACATTTTGGAATCCAAGATTTGTTACACAAAACCAATAGCACTAAGACTTTGTACTATTCATATTACGCAATATTATGCAAATCATGTCTTTTTCCTGTAAGGTGATGATGTTATTTCAAATCTATAGTGACAATTTCATTTTCAAAATTTCAAAATAGACAAGAATGTGGCATCACCTATCTAAGTTAGTACCAAAAATAAAAGCAAAAATGGTGCCATAATAGCTCCTAATTGCTTTGTTTAAGATCATAGAAATTAAATGTGATATATTCTAACATGTGCACATTCAAGTCGAAGTTATTATTTTCAAACATCTTTAATAGCTTCAAAAAAGGAAAACTAAGATGTATCGACTACGAACTAGAACTTTTATGTAATATATATATATATATATATATATGAAAAAATGTTTGCAATTAACATCAATCCAAGAAATGTGGATAATGCACAAAATCTATACTTGTTACAAGATTTAACATAGATATCCTTTGAATATGTTCCATTTTAATGAAAATTTCCACTTAATATATATTGGCATAGTTGTTTGATCAAAGTTAACTAAATTTTATATGTACACTAAGTTTATAATACTTTAATGTTAAATGTTATTTAATTGAGAGTAATGGCTTGTTAATTCCAAATGATCACGTTGCCAAAAAAATCCAATGGTTTGCACATATTGGTTCCCTTCCATGTTGGTATTACTATTGGTTTTCAAGTGTTGATTTTCTTAAATGGCCATATAATTACATTTTTTGCACTACTTTTTAACATGTCAACATTAATTTTTTTATTGTAGTGTTAGCTTGCTAATTTTAAATGTTATTATCATTGGAAATATGTCGGACAAATTTCTTGGTGTACAACTAATTTGTTAATTTTAAATGTGAATGTCATTGGACTTATGTTGACACTATTTCTTCTTGTATCATTGGCCTATTTATTTTAAATGTGCTATCCTTAGAAATATGTCATTTTTATTTCAATAGTTTTATCTAACATATATTTTAATGCTTTGAAGCAGTGGCATTCTTATGACCTAGGAGATTATAGATTCAGTGTTATGGATCCATCGAAGAATAAGAAGCACATGAATCGAGGATGATAAATATTGGATGCCAATTGCATGAAATTATTAAAAAATTTCTTAATGAATTGCATCCATTGTTGATCACTCATGTATAGTGTCAAGGTGTGGATATAAATGGTTTTCCATGCTACAACCACAATATTCCTACAACCATAAAGCAACGGTGACTTCATTATATCGATCTTTTTTTTCAAAACGTGTAACACATTGGGAAGGATCCTTTACTTTCCTTGGAGTTTCTATAACCAAAATATACGATAAACATGTTTGGATTCTTATGAGAGTTAGCTCCTAAGTGGAAAGTAGGTTTTCCTCTCAAAACGAGACATACTAAACAAAACAAAACAAAAAATGATAAGAAATGTACTAGATTCATGAGGAATATTCCATTGATGTCTAATATTAGGTGGAAAAGAACAAGGTGGATGTGTTCGAACTAAGTTAGGAACTATTTATTCTCAGGAGAGTGATGAGGTAGCAAACAGATTGAGATATTATGGACATTCACAATAATTTTCTTCCAACAAATTGAATATTATTTTCCAACATGTACAAAGTATGTTTTATGTCTAATAACATTAATTGTTTTCCGAATTTATTGTATAATGTATCTAATAAATTTTGTGCCATGGTTGTGTCCTTCTTACACCATTCCAAGCGTTTTTTTATTTTTTCTACCATTATTTACAATATTAATGTTATTTTCTTGTAATGTGCATTCTTGAAATTCAATGTCCCATGGTATAAGCTTCAGTACTTCATTTATATATTGTGATGCACAATAGATTGATATTACTATCACTTGTGTTATTTTAAAAAATGTAATGTTGATGTCAATGTGGTTGAGTGCATCTTGGAAATGTGGTTTGTATTAATCCTTCAAATGGAAACCTTCTCACTTATTGTTTACAATGCATTGTACCCAACCTAAAAATATGATTTTATTTGGTTTTCTTATTGTATTTTTTTCATTAATTATATTGTCTTTTTCTACCAATATTATTTCAACTAAATAGTGAATGCATGTTCATCAACTATGATGTTTTACATTGTCCAATAATTCTTTGCATATGGCATGTACGTAGAAGAATCAAATCAAATATGTTTCTAATAATAAAAAATGATTTATATATTGATGTATTCCAAAAATGATGTAATTTTGAGTATCACTTGAAGATGTTGTGAAGAAATTACTAAATTTCAACCAATTTTTTTTCCCAAAAATGATTTCATACAAGGTTTCAAGTAACCCCATCAAAAGAGATTTTGTTGGTGTTATTTATATATAAAAATAAATGTAATTTTGAATTTCTCATTTAAAATGTTGTAGGTATGTGTATCAAAATGTCTAGGTATTTTTTAGAGTGAAATCAAGAAACGAATAATTCAATTTAGTCTTATCATAAGCAGTTGTTTCTTAGATGAGTGACTGTTTGATGCCGGTTCTTTTTGTTTCTTTACATTGACATCATAAAATATGTAAAAAAATAAAATAGACAATTAATGTAGTGGCAACATAATAAAAATGTAATAAATATAGTATTGAATTAAAGTCATCATTATTGCACAGTTGCAATGCCTCTCCCAATAGAATATATTGACTTATTGGTAACATAAAAAGACAACGTGGAAGAATGTAGTTGACATCATACACATAAACTTATCACCTAGAAATAGAGTATCAATTCAATTAGTTGATCATCAAGTCACAAACTAAAGAACCAAAAACATTTTACACTATGTAATATCAAAACTATTATATATGCAAGCATATTGTAAAAGCATATATGTTTATTAAAGCCATCTCATTTTATTGTTTGTATATAATTATGTGTACATAATTAATATTTAATTGATTGAACACATGTAAATAAATTAATTATGCATAATCAATAGGTTGTAATTATCCATTGCATAGATTAATTTGAGATTTAAGAAATTTTAACTCGGAAAATCTTTTTGTTATTAATTTAATGAAATAAAAGTAAAAAAAAAAATTGCATGTAGTTTACATACACACATTTCCTCTATAAATAAAGGACTCGGGTCCTCATTAAATAAGGATAATTTTGAAAGAAATAATCATTTTCTCCATAGAAGTTTCCTCTTGAGGATTTTACCATGTATATCTTGACATGAGTGTTTTTTTTTTAATTCTCACATTATGTGACCATGTACATTTTCTCACATAGTATCATAATTGTTTAGGAAAAATTCTAATTCTTGATCAAAGGTGATTACAGATCCAGATTTACACATTGTAAAGGATTTTGGAGATCAGGCACAAATGGTAATGGAGATCACACAAAATCCACTAAGATATTTGTGGAGATATTGTGGAGAAATTTATGGAGAAGGTTCAACCAATTAGCCAAATTGGTAATTTATTATGAGAACCTCAATACTAGGCCTCATGTGTGAGAGGAATTTGTATCATTATTTTTTGTGAAAATGAATTAAGACTTGAAGCCTTTTCCTCCAAATTTGTTTCTCTTATATTATTATTTTATTTATTTCACAAAGCTCAGTGAAAAATTGCTCAATCTTGGCTCTGTCGCATGCAATCGTTCCTTTGCTGCCTCTTCGACTTGCTCTTTTTTCCTTGATGTTTGTGCATTGGAATCCTCCTAAATCCTTGCGCATTAGGTCCCTATTTCCCAGTGCACATGACGCCTTGAAATCCTAGTGCAAATTTGCCCCTATTTCCTTACACAGATTTGGTTCCTATATTGTAGCGCAATTCCTCCTATTCTCTTGTGCACTTGTGACTTCCTAGTCCTTAGTACACAAGCTCTGCGCCAAAATCTCTTAAATACTTGTGCACTTGTGTTCTCTTATTCCTTAGGACACAATCAAGAATAATCTCACAAACCTTGTGAATTGTATTGTTTCACAAAATTCGTGAACAAAATCTATGATTTCTCATGCATTCATCCTCC
The DNA here is from genome assembly GCA_034641835.2 of Pinus albicaulis. Taxonomy (NCBI): domain Eukaryota; kingdom Viridiplantae; phylum Streptophyta; class Pinopsida; order Pinales; family Pinaceae; genus Pinus; species Pinus albicaulis. The sequence goes on from CM076582.1 coordinate 367,668,534, forward strand.
TCTTTATAGACCCAATTCGAGCATGCAAGGCCTAGCTCAATTTAGAAACTCGAGTGTTGGTTGACGAGTTAACAAAGTCTAATTGATTCTCTCTCCAATCAACAGTTGGAGTATTAACTTGTTTTCCCTTCAATCAAGACTGAAGACTAACTCTCTCTAACTGAACTTGTAATTGCCACCTTGTTTTACAGTCAAACTGATGAAGATGGCACTTATCTGAAGTTCAAACTCTATGCATGCCATCTTGATTATTATTCCAGTAAACTGGAAATCAACTCATTGTAACTGAAGTCTAACTCATGAGCTCACACTCATATTGAGAGTGATAAATCGAGGTCTTTACTGGCTAAGTCATAAGTCAAAAGACCTTTACTTGCTACATTTTCAAAACTAGCTAGCTTATCCTGAACTTGAAGTAACCTAGAAAGGTACGTAATGAACTGGATATGTCTTAGCTCGTCCTTTAATGCAAGCTTCTTGACAAAACTAGAACCCTGATGCAAATCCAAGATGAGTTTCCACATCTCGTATCTTGTCTTCTTCCCATGGAGATGAGGGATAATATGGTCTTTTACTTTTCAAGAATGATCCACTTGGCCTTGTTTTCATTCTTATTATGCTAGATCAACTCTTGGGGGTCTGCAGGTGGAACTATTTGATTCACCACAAATTATAGCACCCCCTTATCTTCCAACACCACTCAGATTCACTCTCTCCATCAATAGAAGTTAAAGGCTCCCTCTAAACAATGATCTATTTTTAGTCCCTTGAAGGATATACTGTTTATCCAAAAATTGCTCTTCAAAATTCTAGCGCAAGTGTGCTGATGGATTTCAACCCTTCATTGACTGAACAATTCTGGTGCTCGTCTTTATGCAAAACTATGCTTTGATACCATTTTAATTTTCTTGAAACTCTGCAACTACTTAGATGAATTATTGAAAACTGAAACCAAATTTACTTTCACCAAGATGCAAAGTCTCTTAACAATCTATAAACAACGAAAAAAACACTAGAGATAAAAACACATGCACATGAAATTGACATTCTTGTTCTACCTAAGAAACCAAAAAAGGAAAACTTGCTTTCTTTGTTGTGGTATTTTATTGATTGTTCTTGAGCAAATGGATCTATTACAATTCACGGTACACTTACAACCAACATTCTATCTCTGAGAAAGTACTATGCTTGTCCTCGCTAATCCCAGCTTCTAAAATTGATCTTGGCATGCCTTGATTACTCCTTGATCTCAACCCTGCACACAATTATTGCCTTAATGCGATGGATCTAGAAATAACATTATCACAAATAGAGATAGCAGTAGTTTGAAATCGAAAATTATTGCCTTGTTGAATATCCTTGATTTGCTTTGCGAATCCTGATCTCCTTAGCTCCACAATCCTTACACACTAGGCTCCTAAATCCTTTCACACGAGTTCCTATTTCCTTGCGCATAAGCTCTTATTTCCTAGCGCACTTGGGTTCCTATTTCCTTGCGCACTTGAGCCCTATGTCATTGTGCACAATTTCCTATTTCCTCGCGCACAATTGCTCATCAATTATGTGCACTCCACACACAAGGAATGATTTATGAATTTGTGCCTTCGTCCTTCTCTTTATAGATATAATTCAAACCATGCAAGGATGCCTAGTTCGATTAACAGTTCACTCGAGTTTCCTTCAATTGTGATTGTGAGTTAAACTGAGAACTCAACACATTCTTTCTCCAATCAACACTGAAGTCTTAAATCTTTCTCTTTCGAATCAACATTGAAGTCTTAAATCATTCTAACTGAAGTCTAATTGAACTTGTCACTGCCACCTCGTCTTGTAGTTTAATTGAAAAAGGCTCCACTTAACTGAAGCTCCAACACTACAATGAAAACATGACCATTCTAGTAAATTGAAAATCAACTCATTATATTTGAAGTTTATTTCATGAATTCGCTCTCATGCTAGAGAGAAAAATTTGTGGTCTTCATTCTCTAAGGCACAAGCCAAAAGACCTCCCATTGCTACATTTTTGACACTCCCTCTTAGTGAGGAAGGGAGTCTATAGAACTCCCAACTTATCTTTGAAATATACGAAACTACCTCTTATGAATGCCTTGTTCAAGATATTTATTGTCTTCTCTTTTGTTGGAATGTACGATAACTTCACTATCCCTTTTGGTAGTCCCTGAGATGATGATACTTGATCTTGGTAGTCAAAATAAGATCATAAACATAGAGCACTAGTATTAGTGGAAGCCCTCCAACTGTGATGCAATACAAGTTGGCATCCACCTCACACTTAGTGCAGCCCAATCCTTGAAGGTAGCTATCACTACAAAGTGTACCATGCTCTCGGAGCATGCTTGTGCTTGTAAAGAGCTCTCTTCAATGAACAAGCATGAGTATCGTTGCTGAAGGTCTCAAACCCCTTTGGTTGCTCCATATAAATCTCTTCCTCAACCACCTTGTTAAGGAATGATGTCTTCATGTCCATCTGGTGGATCTTCTACCCCATCTGAGTTGCAAGTGCTAGAATCATCCTAATGGATGAATAACGTGCCATTGGAGCGAATGTCTCCTCATAGTTGATGTCCTCAACCTGCGAGAAGCCCTCGACCACAAACTTGGCCTTATACTTCTCCACGTTCCCATTTGCTCCATACTTCACCTTATACACCTAGTGTGAGCCTACTACACATTTTCCTTTTGGTAGTGGCACAATATCCTAGACATCATTCTTCATGACGGAGGAATATTCCTCCACCATGGCATCTCACCAAACTTGCTGAGAGCCTGCCTCCTCATAATAAGAAGGCTTTGTGTCTAACAACTCAGTAATTATTGTCATATATCTGATGTACCTATGTGTTTGCTTGCTTTGCTTGAACATAGAGCTAGGAGGCCTCTTGAATCAACCTCTCAACCCACTTGGCTCTTTTCCTCCCTCCCTCTCGTGGGAGTCACTGATTAAGTGGCTGCCATCACTCGTCCTGGTATATCCTCCTCATCCTACTATGACTCTTGGTCATTTTGCTAGGCGACTCGCTTGCCACTTGGCTGAGACTCAAGTGTGATACTCGCTGAGGCTCTTGCTTGGGAGTGAGTAGCTCCTTCTTAGGTACTCCAATTTGTTCTCGCTCCAAGGATTCCCTCAAAGCTCTGTCCTCCTCAAACCTCATGTCTCTTCTGATATCTATCTTCTTGAGCGATGGTATATATACCCTGCATGCCTGAGATGTCTCACTGTAACTCACGTAAAATCTCCTTTTACGCTGTGGGTTCTAGCTTCTTCCTGCTCTTTGTGGACACATGGAAGTAAACGTTTGTCCCAAAGATGCAAAAGTGAGAAACATCAGGCTTCTTGCCCCTGAAAGCCTCCTCTAGTGTAACTCATTCAAGCACTCTATGTGGAAGCCTATTTTGTAGAAATAATGTTGTAGTGCATGCCTCTGCCCACTAGAACATGGGTATTGCTTGGTCATGCAACATGGCCTTTGCCGTTCCAACTATGATGTGGTTCTTCCTCTCAGCTACCCCATTCTCCCTAGGGTTATGGGGTGTTGTAAGCTCTCTCCTAATGCCCTCTTTGGGACACACGTCCCTGAAGGCATTTGAGACATATTCCACACCATTGTCACTCAATGCTTTTATATTCTTCCCGGTTTGGTTTTCTACCAAGGCCTTAAACTCCATGAACTTGGAGAAGACCTCCTCCTCCTCCTTCATAAAGAAGATTCGTGTTTTTCGAGAATAGTCATCTATGAAAGTGATAATACCTATTGCTCATGAGTGGTGGAGAATATAAGGGCTCATATACATCTAAATTTACCAGTTCCAAAATCACTTTGGCTCTACTGTCTCTGCCCTGAAAATATGACTTGGTATACTTGGGAAGTGTGCACCCATTTCGCACATCATGCTAGTCGAATGTGCATTGTGGTAGTCCTATGGCTATCAGGATTTTCAATGCCTTGTGATGCAAATATCCTTGTGTCTGTGCCAAAGCTCCCCCACGTCTCTGCTCTGCGCACTTCCTGCCTTGTTGCTGAAGGTTGCACATGACTCAACATGCAACTTGTAAAGATTCTTCATCCTCACACCAATTTGCTTCATACATCCAGAAGCTAAATGGTTGAGGTAAGCCTTACCTCTGCTAAAATTAACATCACAACCCTTGTCCTCTAGGGTAGTAATAAAAACAAGGTTCTTCTTAGGGCCTGGAACATAAAGGACATCCTTGAGATGGAGAGAGCTACTAGAATCCCTCTAAAAACTAACAGTATCTACTCCCCTAGTCATGTACTTGCCATCATCTACTAGCTCAATGTGAAACTGCATGTCCTCCTCTTTCAATGCCCTGAAATATTCCTTATTCTTGGTCTTGTGGAAGGCGTTGGAATTCTAGTGATGCAAAGACTAGAATAGTTTTTAACAATTTGATAGCTACTTTTATTGATATGTACAATTACTTCTTGATCCTTTCATCAAGAAGTAGATATACATTAAAAACTTCAACCAATGACTCTTCAAGAAGAGTAGTAAATAGAAATCATAGTGGATAATGAACAATAGACAAGAGACACCAAGATTAGGTTCACAACTAGGGCAAAACCCACTTAGGGGAAAACCCAAAATTCTTTCCTTATGAGAGGGGTTTTGCCCATCAATAGTACATATAAAATGTTTCAACAATTCCAAAATGATCAACAATAAGGTACCTATCCATGTCTGCTCATATAATGAGAGAGATGTCACTTTTGTTCAACAAGAAGGTCTAAATAAGAAGGCTGATTTGTAGCCTTGAAGCTACTGTCAAAGAAGGCCGAAGACACCACTGTAATTACCAACGAATAGCCTAGAGTATATACCCAAACATAGCTCTATCAACTTCAGAAATAAGTTAGAACATAGAGTGAGCCTTCCTGCAATTTTTTGACCACAAGAGCATCAACAAAATAGAGATAAAAAATTTATCCCAAGTCACTGTGTCAACGGACCCTTAAAGAAGGTCAAATTGCAGTAAAAGAATCCCTTGAAAAACTTATTCGCACATGTTAGTAAGCCTGTAATTGACGTTCAAATTCTCTTGTAATTGCAGCATGAATCATTGAGCTTGATGATGGACGAAATGATGCCAATGATCACTTATTAATAAGCGTCAAATGAGGGCTAATTAGCCCTAGTAGGGCCTACATGAGGACCTCTTATGGAGTCAACTTGTAGGTGATTTCTTCTCTATGTTTTTGATGAAAAATGCCAACCATTGCTACCTTATATTTAATGATCCCTCTTAGCTAGGGAGGTAGTTTTTCATTCTCTCTCATGAACCATCTTCTTGACCAATCCATAGGTCTCTCGACCCACAACCTAAGGAAGAGAACACAATCTAGGTTTCACTTTCTCGATCTCATCCATCTCAAGTCATCTCCCGGGCAACAAGGTCTCTTGACATATAGCCTATAGGAGGAATCATCAATACATCTCTCGACCAACAATGTCTCTTAGCGCACAACCTACTGGAGGAATCTTCAATACATCTCCCAGACTACAATGTCTCTCGACACACAACCAATAGGAGGAATCATCAATACATATCCCAGACAATAATGTCTCTTGGCACATAGCGTACGAGAGGAATCCATCTCCCGGACCTCAATGTCTCTCGACACAGCCTATTGGAGATGGTCTATCCATTATGCTATGTAATTAGTGCTTCCTCTAACTCAATGAAGGGTTCTTAACAACTCCACGGTGTTATCTAAAATAACCAAACTTCATCTGGGACAACGACTTAGTTAATGCATCAACAACTTGCTCATTAATAGGAACATATTTTTCATGCAACACTGGCTTCTCATGCAAACTCACACTACTACATTTGGTGGAAATTCCGACACTTGCTTCCGACGCTTTTGACCAAATGTCGGAAATTTCCCCAATTTTTTTCAATCCCGCCTGAAACCGTCGCTATACCGACGTCTAGAGAAATGTGTCGCAATACCGACACTTATACAAAGTGTCGCAATTGCAACGTTTGAAGGAAGACGTCGCAATTGCGACACTATTCCCCAAGGCGTCGCTATTGCGATGGATGCTTCCAAACGTCGCAATTGTAACACAATGCCTAAGTGTTGCAATTGCGACGTTTGGAGGCATCCGTCTCAATAGCGACGCTTTGTTTGCGACACAATTTCTAAGTGTCGCAATTACGACGTTTAGAGGGATTCGTCGTAATAGTGACGCTCTGGCCGCCGTCGGTATAACGACACTTATATGCAATAAACGACAGTTATATGGCCTTTGCAAAAATGGTCGGCTTACAAAGCAGCGCGAGGAGTAGTTAATGGAGGCACCTTTGTGATTGCGCATAATTTGGAGAGAAAATAGTAATAATGAGAGAGGCTCCTTTAATTGCGTCTTTGATTTGTGAAGGTATGGATTGTCCAGCCTGCAATTCTATGCTGTCGAGAAAGACTCGCAATCCTCTGGAAACAAGACTGTTGTGAAGATGCCTAGCGAAGAAACAGACATCGAGTTCAGAACTGTTGATGAACACATCGTAGTCCGGCGAAGAAGGCAACAAGGAGGGTATTCTCAGTGAATGAGGGATGTTGAAATATTAATTTCAACTACCCTGTCCTCTGGCCGCTTTCTAAATCTGTTTGAATGGCTCTATCAAACAACCGCTTTCTAAAACTGATGAATAGTCAATTTTGGTTTTGAAATCACAGTCCCTGCACACTTAAAAACAGAGCGCTATATTGTTTTGGAAACAAAGCAATTTAATAGTAAACGCAGGAGATTTTAATTCAGAAGAACGTGGTCCCATAGACCACAGACCAAATCAGCCATCCACGTGGAAGCAGGCGATTCGATCGCGTTATTTTTTGGCCCGTCTGCATTGTGGAATTCTAGACCCGAAACATTATAGGGCATAATTAATTTGATTTTCGCGTCACAGTTTTCCTCCGTATGAAAAGCCAAAAAACGGACCCGAATTTTTATATGGCGTATTCTATGAAGTTTTCGCGTCACAAATTAGGGTGACATCAGCAGGCTATTTTGGAACGCAAATTTGTGATTGAAATCGGGTTTATTTTTTTTGAAGTCCGGACGTATGATATAGTTTTATTAATATTTTGTTATAAGTTTTGTTTCACCGCTCGATAGTTATTTAAACCATTGGCTCATATATAACATATGCGCAAATATTTCACTTTGGGCATTTGTAATGTGGGCCCCGAATACTTTAAATAGGTACATATACATTAGACAGTTTAAAAGTTTTGAGGATTGCACCCCCGGTGAAATTGTTTGTTTATAAGATTATATGATACATGTGAGATAAAGGTTTATTATTTATCATATATAAATAAATTTTATCAATATTGGACATTTACACATTTATGAGGTGATGTTATAACTAAATTCATAAATATCTCTTTTTAATCCTCATTTTACTCCATTAATATGCTTGGAAATGAAATTTCAATAGATTAATTTTCTCCTAACCTATGTATCATCAATATTGTACATTTACATTCTTAATTATGAGGTGATGTTATAGGTAAATCCATGAATATCTCCTTTTAATCTTCATTTTACTCCATGAATATGTTTGGAAATGAAATTTCAATAGATTAATTTTCTTGCTATTATATGTTTTACGAAGATATGATAAGGAATTCTCTCTTGTTCTTCTTAGAAATAATTTTTTATAATTTTTTTTTTTTTTTCAAAATAGATTAAAAAAATTATATAAGAAAAATTATTAATTCATCAATATGTGTGTGTGTGTTGTGAGGAATAATTTCATAGTTCAACTTAATGGTTCATTATATAATCATGTGATCATCACCAATGATATATCTTAAAAAGCAACTGAAAAGCCATGTGTACAAAATCGATGTATACTCTAGAGAGTGGTTCTCATATCACTATGTAAATTGTTGTATGATACTTCAACAAAATTATAAGATAAACTGTAATACACATCATATATGCACCATAACAATTGGTACAGGGTAAAACCCACCTGCCACACCTTTGTACTCAATCCAATTTTCTCTGTCAACTCTTCTAGCTGTGGGAGTTTCCTCCAAGGATCATAATACCCCCAAGGCCTGTTATCACCCTAGTAATTCTCAGGTTGTGGGATAGGGATTTTTGTAGTTAAGAACACCGGGGGTAACCAAGAACCGCTTTGGGAATTCAAGATCTAGCCTTCTTGAACCCTAGAGAGGGATCTCTCCGTATGATTTAGCTTTGTTTTAGTAACAGATATTAGGCTAGCTATGATTGTGTATTTGGGTTTGATTTTAAAATATTGGTGGGAATAAAGATATTTCAAGGTAAACCAGAAGGATCTACCAGAATATTGGGCAATGGAGTCAACTCTCTAGGCAAGCAGAACTAAGAAATAAGGCTTAGAGATGCAAATGTGCTAAGGGCAAGATAGGTGACCTTCTAAGGCTATGTATAGGCTTGATTTGATGGAGTGGATGGAATCTGAGCAAAAGGGCACTTAAGAATCCTTAAGCTACAGATAAGAAGATTGAAGAAGGGGATCTAATTGGGACCCGTAGAACTGCCCATATGATTTTATGAACAGGTTATACTGACCTACCATTTTTAAGGATGCCAAAAAATTCGTGCAGGCCTATGATAGCTGCCAAAGGGCAGGACGCCCTGGGCAGTTTGATGAAATGCCTTTGAACCCTCAACTAGTGATTGAACCATTTGAATGCTGGGCACTTGATTTTGTTGGCCCTATTAGTCCTCCCTAAAACCAAAAAACATACATCCTAGTTGCAACCGAATATGTCACTAAGTGGGTTGAAGCAGAGGCAGTTTCAAAAGCTACAGAGGACTCTGTAGTACAGTTTCTTTTCCAAATCTTTGTGCGCTATGGTCTCCCAAGGGACATAATCACAAATGGAGGACCACAATTTGTAGGTAATAAATTAGCTGAAACATTGCAAAACTACCACATTCAGCACAAGATTACAACTCCATATCACCCATAGGCCAATGGCCAAGTAGAGAGCACGAACAAAGTAGAAAACATTAAAATGCCAAGTAGAGAGCACGAACTATAGTTGTCTTGAGAAATTTTATTCACACTGAATACTTCGAATTGTGAATTATTTATACAAAAAAATGTTTACAAAATATCTCAGGAATTGAGAAAATGTTTTAATCAAAAATAGGAAAGAAAACTTAAAAAGAGGGACAGCTGCAAAACAGTTTGCAAGCCGTTACCTTTTTACAAGCAAAAATAGAACTGATTATTCTAATTTGAACTGATTGTTGTTGTGCACTTTAACCCTGTATTTTTACCATTTGAGGTAACAGTAAAAAATGAATTTCCAAGTGAATTTCCTGTCTTTTATCCATTAAATTCACAACAGATCTGTGAATTCTTGCCACTTTTCTGCAGAGGGGATCTTCATATTCTTCAATTTTTTGTAACTTTCATCTGCCTCTGTATACTTGGCAAAGTTAGGCTTGATAGTGAACATATGCCTGATCTCATTATCTAAAAAGAACATATTTTCAAAATACTGAAGAAGTATTCTGCCTGTTGGTGATCCTTGAGGCAGTTGTTGTTTGGCTTGCTCTTTTGCATGATTTCTGATTTTTAGATCATAATCTTTCTGAGGCATTAACTTGTCATTCAATGCGTGAATATCAGACAAACCTGCTTCTGACAATGTTTTGTATTCCGCTAAAAATCTTGAGATGGATAAATTCATGTCTTTACACCGGTCCTCTAGATTACTCATTATGTTTCTTTTGTTCAAGACCTTTTTGATTTGAAGAATGGTTTCTGTTCTATGAACAATTTTCAATTCTTCCAACTCTTCCCTGGTTTTACTGTTTAAAAAAGCTATGAGTTGGATTGCTTGGGCTGGTTTTTTGTCAATTTCCCTCTTAGTCTTGTCAATCTCTGCAGTAGCAACTTGAAGTAACTCCCTCTGTTCATAAATTATCCGAATTGAAGGCCATTGAGAATGAATGCCATCAATAATTTTGGTCCATAAATGATTTTTTATAAAGGCCACTTGATCTGTAAGATTTACTTGTGCTTGCAGAATCTTTACCTGTTCTTGTAGTAGATCAGCCCTTTGCTCATGTCCTCTAGAAGTAGTCAAGGCATCATTTTTGGATTTTTCCAAATTTTTAATAGTGCCTCTCAAACTAAGAATCTATTTATCTTGGTCTTGTGGTGTGCTCCTCTGTGAGGATGAAGAAGAAGAGGCAGAGATTAGAGAATTAATTGGCACTGCAGTTGGCAGTACTCCGTTCGGTGCTAAGTGTTCTGCCAAAGTAGATGTTATAGCAGTGTTTACAGTGGGGATCACTGTAGGAATGACCATTGGTTGTGCTTTTCTTAGTTCTTCATTCTCTTTCATTAGAGCTTCTATTTGACTTTCCGTTGTTTTTATCTGACCTATCATTTGATGTACAAGCTACTTTAAATCATCATTCTCTATTTTTTGCTGTAGAATTTCTTTTGCTTCAGAGTTTTCACTCTGAGGCAACTTCAACTGTTTTCTAAGAGCAGCTATATCCTCATTTTTCTGTTTAATTAAGACTTTTTCCCCTTCAATGTTGGCTGGGTCACCCCCTGCTTCAATCACTATATCTTCTAGTGCTTTTATTCTTAAATTATTAGCATACAGTGAGGCTTTGTCCAACCTCATTTGATTTTCGAGGTTGAGCACTGTTTTCTCAAGCCTAATTGATTTCATAGTTTTACTGACAATTTTGGAATATAGCATTTCAGTATTGCTCCTATGAAATTCAATTTGATCTAATTCATGAATGGCATCTGCATCCAGTTCAAGATCTGTTTTTGAATAATCTGCCACTGATTTTGGCTCAGCCACTGTAGGCTTCAAGAATGACATTACCAATTTATTGGATGAATAATCAAATGTTGAAAGAAGTCTGTCTTTGTTTCCAGGCTTTTCCTTAAGAAATCTAGAATGAGCTTGATTCTTGAGCTCTTCATTCTTCTCTTTAATATGTCTGAATCTCTGACTTTGTATTGTCAGATTCCTGAGAAGAAGGAGACAAATCGACAGTAGCTTGGTTTTCCTTCATGACTGTATATTTTTGTTGTGTTCCAATTTTTACATTTTGAAGCTCTTTTAATTTTTGAGTGACTATTATTGTTGCTTCATCATTTATATCAATATTTACAGCCTTATCCTTTTCTTCTTCTGTTGACTTGCTTCTTTTACTATAAGGAGTTCTGAATTTTATGTCCTCAATAGTCTCAGCTATGAAACTATCTCCTTCTCTGTCTCTTTTATGTACATTATTAGTATCTTTGCTTGTAGAAGCCACCTATACTGTCTGTTCAATATGTTTTCCTTTGCCACTGTCTACCTGTATTACCTGTACTGCCTGTGAATCATCATCAGATAGGGTGTTTGGCTCCCATTCAATTTTATTTACATATCTTTCAATATGGGGCTTAGGATCATGCAAGTAAACATGAAACTTACATTTTACCCTTATTGCACTCAAAATACCTTGTGGGTCATACTTCCATGTAAAACTACATGGGAACTTATACTCTTTAAGTTTGACATTTATCTCATTGGCAACTTCTCTGTTATTCACAATGAATGGCCCAATTTTATTTTTCAACTTAAATTGGGTCTTTTTCTTGAAAGCTATGAAGTGGATTTCATCTACATTCAATAGTTGTCTCAGATATTCTAATTCAAATATTCTTGTAGTAACAAATCTGGGTAACTTATATGGGGCTAGGGATGAGACATACACTCTGATTTTTGTATGATTTTTATATAAATACCAATCTCCAGTTTTGTAGCTCTCTGATAACTGCAGAATTCTTCTTGTCTCATCATTGATCCTAGGGATCTCCTCTTTTTCCAAGAGATACATAGCAGGGGCTATAAATGAGTCATTGAAATCTGTAAAACTATACTTTATGTTCCATTTCCTTAAAATAGATGATCAAAATACTACTGATAGAACTTTTTCTTTTGCTTCCACTTTCTTACATTCAATTGGAAACTTATATGTTTGATAATATAGGAAGAGGTGGAGTAGATAAGAGGAGTATCTGAAAACTCCTTCTTCTGATAATTTGGATAACTGATAATGCATACTTTCAGCAATAAATCTAGCAAAATTGAACTGAATGGATGGTGATTGACCAGGGCTTAGAGTTGACAGAAAACATAGGATAGCCACATCAGTGAATTCATCACTGGCGTATCCTAGTATGAAGGAGAGCATTGAGACAATCTGTCTAGTTTCATCTGGGAAATCAACGATGTCGAAAGGAGGATTTAACTTAGGAATATCAACTTGATTTGAACAAAAAGTTTGGTATATTTTGAATCTAGCATTGAAATCCAAGTCAAGATATAGTTGGGTTAAATCTTCTATTGATAGGGAAGCAGAATTGGGGTCATGATTCATTTGCAGCATGGAATTTATCGACTCTTCAGTGATGTAAAACAGGGTTTCTTTTTCTTTGTTTACAATACATCTTTGTTTTGCATATAATAGGCTTGGCATAATTTGATAAAGTCAGGAACAGAATGAGTGAGAGGGACAATATATCTAGGCAGATTGGATTCCCAAATTGGAATATCTTTGTCACCCTTTTCCACTGATTTGCCATAGCACCAATTATAGACATCAAGCGGGTTAAATTCTACATTAGGGTCTAGTATTCTATAGTCCAGATCAACTAAAGAGCTGTTCTCTAGAGAAATGACTGGAGGCTGGACTGGTCTGACCACTTCTGTAGAATCAGCCGTGAGTGCAGGAGTTGGTTTGTCGATTTTGAAGGACATAAGTTGAGGAATCTTTGCAGAAGACTTATTTTGAGATTTTGGGCCTCCATTCTTGGGGGTTACTTGTTTCTTGTTCATTTTTAATAATGAACGAATCAAGCTTAAACAGTTTGCTAAGTTCCTTTACGAGAAACAGGGGTTTCTTGGCGAATTTCTACTGAAAATGGGGTTTCTGAGCAGGGTTTTTAGGAAATGCAAGGAATTTAAAGCTCAGAACGTGTATTTAAAATCGATTTCAACAGCAAAATGGACCAGAGTATGGAAAAAACTGCGAGAAAGGGCAATTAGGGATTCTAGGGAAATTTTGACAGAGTTTCCCCTGAAAAATGGACAATTTTTTGTAGTAACTTTGGTAATTATTTGAAATCGACAGGAATTTTGAAATCTCAGAGGGCAACTTCGAAGAAAAGTACCTAGAGAACCAGCGGAATTTGGTTGAAGATGTTGCAGAGGTGCTCAGTCTTCAATTTTTTGAAAATGGCTTCGCAGAGGACAATGTAGTACTTTGTAATGGAAATTCAGGGCAATGGGCGTCGAAAAATGGTACTGGTAGGTTGAAAATGGCTCTGCAAATTTTCTCAGGGTTCAAACGGCGTGATTTTGAGGAAAAACGGTTCTGCAATGTTTTTACAGGTTTAAAGCGAAAAGGTGAAAATTTGAATGAAAATAATAATTTTAATGTATTAAACGATGGTATAACCATAGTTAAATGACATTAAACTCGGGTTAAACGGGTGAGGTTTAGGGAATACCGCCAGTGGTATTCGCAAGGGTAAATGGTGGTAAGCGGAAACTAGCTTTTCGAACGTGATACAACGTGGTGGCGACACGTAAGCGCAGGTGGTTTGGAAAAACCACCCATTTCGCGCGGCTTTGCCAAAACATCAAACGATTACTTTATGAACGCGAAAATGTATTAGCGCCATCGGATCTGGATTCAACGAGCGAACGAACATGATCAAAAGGAAAGGTGCGGGGAAAAGGTAAGTTATCGGGTTCACTTTGGGCCATTGATCTTGGGAAACTGTCGCTATACCGACATTTAGAGAAAAGTCTCGCAATACCGACACTTAGAAAAAGTGTCGCAATTGCGACACTATGCCCCAAAGCTTCGCTAGACGGCTGCCTCCAAACGTCGCTATTATATGTTTTACGAAGATATGGTAAGTAACTCTCTCTTGTTCTTCTTAGAAATAATTATATATAATTTTTTTTTTTTTTTTCAAAATAGATTTAAAAAATTACATGAGAAAAATTATTAATTCATCAATATGTGTGTGTTGTGAGGAATAATTTCATAGTTCAACTTAATGGTTCATTATATAATCATGTGAGCATCACCAATGATATATCTTAAAAATCAACTGAAAAGCCATGTGTACAAAATCGATTTATGGTTCTCATATCACTATGTAAATTGTTGTATGCTACTTCAACAAAATTATAAGATAAACTGTAATACACATTATATATGCACCATAACAATTGCCATACAACTAATTTGTTTTAGGATACATGTGGCATTCTAGGGGTAAATTTTATATGATGTGTATATCAATCTATTAGGTGTTGGTAAGTTTTGAGTATCTAAGAAATGATAAGGAATATCCATACATCATGATCTTGTAATGTGATTATAAATTGTGTCTATAATTTCCATAAAATGTATAAATGATTTGTTTAAAAAAATCAACACAATCAACCCTAAACAATGCTCATGAAGTGGAATGTCATTGGCGAAACCAAAATGATGGTCACATGTCCCATTTCTATGGTAATGGTGATCATATATATGTTGTAGCGACACTTGATGAGTAATTAAATAAATCTCATAGTGTGACTCATTGTGCCATATTTTTTTAAAGCATGATTTGTTTTCCTAGTTTTTACTAATTTGTTAACATATTTTATTCATTTGGAAAGCTAATTAATGATGCTTTAAGTAATTAGGACCTAATGAGAGATCATATTCACATCTTCACCGAAATATATTTGGTAATTGTAGTCATTATATGGACCGCACATGCATGCTACTTAAGAAAAATTGAAATATAAACTATAATACACATCTTATATCTGCCATAACAATTGTCATACAACTTATTTACTTCTAGATACATATGAAATACTTCAGGTAAATTCCATATTATGTGTATACCGATATAGTAGGTGTTGGTAAGCTATGAGGATCTAAGAAATGATAGGGTATCCACACATTAGTAGTGCCCTGGTGAATTTTTTGCATAATTTTCTATTTGTTGTAATTTTGTTGCCTAGATTTGTTATAGATTTCAAATAATATATACAATTATCTACAAATTGTTCTTTATAAATAAGAAGTACAATAAGTAGTCACCTAAAAGTGAGCCATGTGAAAATATTGGTAACATGAATAACTTGGTAAGCTGTAAATGAAAAGTGAATAACCTCCACTCACCAACAAGTGGCAGGCAGGGTTGGAATTTGGATTTCTCTTTACCCGTCACATAATTTTTTTTGATGTTTTGGTCATTATTTTTCTAGTCAATAAACGTTACGTTTGAAATTTTTCACTTCATTAATGATGTTCTCGTAATAAATTAACCCTTCACCAATACAAGTTTGATTAAAAAAATTGAACGCTCTTCCATTTTCTTTGGATTTTGGAGTGTGATATATCGGTGTCATGGACTTTTAATACCTAAAGTTTCAAGAGAAATAACTGATTCTTGTCAAACTAATATTTCCTCAATATATGCTATGATCTACTAAAAATTACTTCAAAAATCAAGTAACCTTCCAATATAAAGAAAAAAACATGAACAAGCTTTCCCTAAATTGCAATAAATTTATGTTTATTATTAATATTGCATAATCTGTCTTATAAAAATTGCATAATCGGACTAAGAACAAATCCTCGGTGCATTTTTTATTGTTGTTGTGATTTAAAAAATGAGCCAAAGAACGCTAAGGCACTCAGAGAAATCAATCTATGTATTATTTCTCACAAAACATGTTGAGTAGTGGAGACTAAGCGCTAGATTTTTTTCTGTCCTCAATCTCTCTATTAATTATGTCTATGTAGTTATAAGAATAAAAAGCCAAAGAAATCTCAGGCTTCTAGAGAAATTAGTCTCTGTGTGCAGAAATTGATGATTACTGTTGACTAAATGTTATACCATTTGAAATTTCTGAGCGAAATTAATCAGGCCATGATGTACCATTTGTCAGTATCTATTTTCTCATGTATGAAAGTTTTTTTTTTTTTTCTAAGTAAAAGTAATTCTATTAACAAAAGGAGTACAGTACAGCGGGCGGAAGCCTGATCATTGCCAAGTGCTGTGGCATTTGAAACAAAAAACCATAGTTTGAAGACTGCCGTGCAAGAGGGAAACCAGTCTAAAATAGTTCATTTGAAAAATCCCGCGCAGGGTAACCAGAGAATTGTAGTACTGGAGACCATATCGAAGCAAAAAAAACAGATGCATTTTCAGAGACAGTAGGAAACACATGAACAGGCCCGTGAGAATGCGCAGAAATAGAGCAAAAAACCAGAGTGAAGAGGAGGAACTATTCATCAGGAGGTTTGTAGACAACTCTGCACCAGAGTTCATTTGGTTCCCCGTCAGCATTATACAGGTCAGCAATAGAATGGATCACCTTCCCAGGAGGAGGAGGAGTAATCCGCGCCTCGCTCGCTTGCACTACGTCCTGCCTCTCAGTAGGTTGACCCATCGCTTCCTTGTTCGCCAGGTCCTGCATGGCCTTGCCCATCTGACCCTGCACGTTCGCACTATCAGGGTGCTTCAGCCCAACAAACTGCGCCGAATGCTGAGCCGAGAGGCTTCATTCCGCTGGGCGAGAACTGGGAACAATTTCCTGAGGCTCTTCATGAAAGATGATCGTGATTGAGGCAGTCACCATGGGTTGATTGAGAGTGTTGTTAAAGGAAAAATGCGCGGTGTGGGTTTGAGCAGGAGGAGCGGAAGGAGTGGGAGAAGCAAGGCGACGACCCGAGCGGAGAAGGCGCCCTCTAGGTTGACTGTTAGAGTGGGAGATAGACGCAGAGGAGGTGCCAGAGGTGGAGGGAGAGCGTCGAATTTGGCGCCTCGTGGAGCCTCTTCGGCAGCGCATTCTCTGCCCGAGGCGCGGCATAGTCGCACTCGAGACAGCAGGGCAGGGAGGCAAAAGATGGACAGAAGACTGAGGCGAGAGGGGCAACAGGGAGACATAAGCAAGCTTGCAGGAACCAGCGTGGGAGAAGTGGAGATTTTCTCCAAAATCCAAACAACAATTGAGACAGCTCTTCTTACCAGTTATAGTGTGAACATTAGAAAGCCCTGCTCCTGGAGCACACCACAGATTCACAGGCGGGGGAATTCTGTTCAGACTAGAGGGACGTTCCATAATAACAACCCAGTCTACCGTGCAACTGTGAATCGACTGCAATAAACCACCATAAGTATGAACTGGAGGCTGAGCCATTTCGCGGCATGCGAATGTGTATCGAGGAGCGAGACTATGGTTTATTCGAGCACCAGGAGTAAATGGCATTAAACGCCGATCAATCGACATTAAGAACTGAATGAAAACACTCTTGCGGGTGGGCCAGTGGCTTCCCCTTATGCCACACCCCCATCCCATCACGTTAAACACTACCAACTTCACCCGCATCCGGGTTCTCATGTATGAAAGTTGATGTACCATTGAAAGTTTAATAATTCTATTGAAAGTTTAATAACTATAATAACTATATGTACATATGTATATATATATATATATATATATATATATTTAATTTAATGATTAATAATAATTAAATTAAAATTCTTAAAAGACAAAATAAAAGCCTAATAATCACGAACTATTATGATAATTTAAAAATATAGAACTCGGGCTGAACATAGTTACAAAGATACCAAGAAAAGAAGAGTGCATGTGCATGATAACCTCTTTCTTGACAACCTATGAATGCCATTATTAATGAAGACTCAAGACTCAACTGGATTGGATTGTGTATCAAAACAGTAGGAATGAATCAAAGTTCAATGAATGAATAACTTGATCGAGAAAATTTATAGGGAAAGGTAACTTGACTATCAATCTACTAAACCTCACTTTCATGATTAAAAAAACACCCCCACCTTCTCAGTGGTCCCATCATGGTCCACCTATTGAAAAACAACCAACAAATATTATTTTTTTTATATTTTTGCATGGCCATTGGACAATGATTTACTATGGTTTTCCTACTAAATTCCAATGGATGATTATTCAAAAATATTGAGAATTAGTTTAGTCTAAAGTCATAGCCAAGAGTCTTACTGGATAATTATAGATTACCTCTCCATTGGATGATTGTACATTTTTCATCTACTTTTTCACGTGAATTTCAGTTGATGCTAGATCTTTGCCTTCTATTTCTTTAGTGAAGCTAAGAGTTAACTTTGATCATACATTAATAACTATACTTGCAAGAATATCCATGCTTTTATACTTCCCCACTATGGTCAATGTTGATGTATGGCCTTGGCCCATTGATCTTACAATTAACTCACTATTCATATTCAATTTTCTCTAGTTCAGCCCAATAAAATAAGGTAAACAGAAAATGAAGTCCTGATTTATCTTTCCAGTGCTCCTACATAATACAAATACTCTTAAAAACCAATTAATATATAAATTGTCATCATTCATGCTAAAATCAGTTTGAATTTTTATAATGAATCTACTTACAATTAATAAATTACATTGCTTACAGAATAATAGATAATTTAGAACTATGATTTCACAATAATAAATTATTGGGCTCCCACAGGGCGATGAACTTGGTCGGATGTGACCCTTCTGCAGTAGCTCCTGAATCTGCCTCTTGATTTCATTGTTCTCCAGAATAGAGCACCGATAGATCGGTCCGTTGGGTAGCGGCGCACCTGGGGTCAGATCAATCGGGTGCTTGACTTGACAGTGTAGAGGAACCCCTGTGGGTGAGGTGAAAATGTCCCCGTACTCCTCCACAACCTTATCCATTTGTTGTTGTCGTGCAGAGGAGCCTTTTCTGGAGGTCGTGGCCATAGTCTTCTTCTTGCCCTAGGGGCGGATCATCAAGAAAATGAATTTCCTAGTTTTGGAAATGAGCTTACTGCATTGTTTTGCAGTAACCAAAGAGATAGTAGCAGGAGGTGGTACCTCTGGTATCCTGTACAAATTATTTCCCAAATTAACAATAACAGCACA
Organism: Pinus albicaulis; assembly: GCA_034641835.2. Lineage (NCBI taxonomy): Eukaryota > Viridiplantae > Streptophyta > Pinopsida > Pinales > Pinaceae > Pinus > Pinus albicaulis. Next base: position 367,687,589 of record CM076582.1, read on the forward strand.
AGGCTGAGACTCATACACCGCATGACGCTTCCACAAGTATGGTTGTCCTAATAATACATCAGAAACATCAATAGGAACAATGTCGCATAATACCTCATCCATGAAGGCCTTGATGCTATAGGGAAGGCGAAATTGCTGGCTGACACGAAGATCTTGTCCTTGGTGAAGCCACCCGATGGTGTATGGATGTGGGTGAGCTGTGGTCAGCAAGCCAAACCGCTTCACGGCATCTACCGAAATGAGGTTCTTTTGGTTTCCATTGTCGACAATGAACTGTACCGGGGAGCCCTTTACCCACATCTGGGAGTGGAAGAGATGTTCCTCCTTCTGGATCTTTGTAGTGGCAAC